>VCRD01006339.1:11018-27708 GCA_006783055.1 Trinorchestia longiramus
GTATGAGAGTGTGGGTGCTGGTGTGTGGTGCATGTATGAGAGTGAGGGTGCTGGTGTGTGGTGGATGTGTGAGTGTAAGGGTTCTTCACAGTGTAGGAATGCTGGTATGGGTTGCATGAGTGGAATTCAGAGTGCATGTATAAGTGTAACGTAATCTCAGCATAAACTAAAATATTCTAATTCTTCAATACCTTGCTCTGGGAACCCGGTGATGAATATAGAGAAAATAATTTGTTTCATTTCCTCAATATGCTCCCACGTAGAAAATCCCACCCACTTGTATACGTCTAGGCTCTCATGTCATGTTAAAAGTGTGTGTGGATACATGTTTTCTTGTATGATTAGTGTGAAAATTTGGCTCCTGCTTTATTTATTGCATTTTATCTATTTGACTCAATCTTTTTAATTATTTCAGCTTGATGATGATGATGTCAGCTACACGGAGAAGTTGGCTTTAGATTTTATTTTAGGTATCATGGTCAGGAAATTTTTGAGAATTTTAACACTAAATAAACTTGAGCTATTTCTTTTCTGATTACATAGCAAGTGACACGTGACGGTTCTAAGGCAAATCCATGTTCCTTGCCATACAAACATGCAAACTGAGTAGGCACAATAAAACTTACGATGATGACAATCTCAGTGAACTTACTTTGTTATCAAGATAATTAGGAGCCCCAATGTGCATGATAACACATACAGGATGGGCAATAAGTGAGGTACCTTTGTGGATGCAAGGATAATCGGTGGCACTGCTACAGATAATTATATGCTGAAACTAAGTATATCAGTGATGCTAGTGTAGCACTGCCACCAACAATCATATACTGAAAGCACATCAGGGCTGCTAGTGTAGCTCTGCTACCAACAATCATATACTGAAAGCACATCAGGGCTGCTAGTGTAGCACTGCTACCAACAATCATATACTGAAAGCACACCAGGGCTGCTAGTGTAGCACTGTTACCAACAATCATATACTGAAAGCACATCAGGGCTGCTAGTGTAGCACTGCTACCAACAATCATATACTGAAAGCACATCAGGGCTGCTAATGTAGCACTGCTACCAACAATCCTGCACCAGCAGAAATTCCTTACGTATGGTCCACCTTGTATTAAAAGGATTATTTCCGATCATGCTACGTCTTGGGTGCGATGGAGAGAACCATGCTAGGGCTTTTAACATAATCTCACCTAATATCGGCTTTCGATATCGAGTCATTGCTAAACTAAGCTTCAGCTTCACAGTTGAGCTTAAATACATCGAATCTTAAATGAGTCCATCAGTGACAAGCATTCGAGAAAGCGATGGGACGTGTCAATCTAAGCAGCATCAATTGATAGTGACACAACGTCAAGTGATAGTGACACAACGTCAAGTGATAGTGACACATCGTCAAGTGATAGTGACACAACGTCAAGTGATAGTGACACATCGTCAATTGATAGTGACATATCGTCAAGTGATAATGACACATCGTCAAGTGATAGTAACACATCATCAAATGATAGTGACACATCATTTAGTGATGGTGACACATCATCTAGTGATGGTGACACATCATCTAGTGATGGTGACACATCATCTAGTGATGGTGACACATCATCTAGTGATGGTGACACATCATCTAGTGATGGTGACACATCATCTAGTGATGGTGACACATCATCTAGTGATGGTGACACATCGCTCTCAAACTGACTCTCCGTTTATACTAAATTAATCTTCACTACTGACTGTAACAATGCATTCAGGATGGAAATGATACGAATACATGGGAAGTTTTGAACATTTGTAAACATATAATGTCATGCACAAACGTAACAAAAAAAGCCAAAGCGTTGTTCAGCATCAGAAAATTCAAGGTAAGAGACATTTATATCTATTTAGTATGGAAAAATAGTAAGTGCTAAGCTGTGTAATTTATATCAAACAGCCGGTGACAGAAAAAAAGATTTACGTGCAAAATGAATTTTTCTATTAACTTATTAATAAAGTTTATTTATAGATTTAATAGAAAAATTAATTTTGCACGTAAATCTTTTTTTCTGTCACCGGCTGTTTGATATAAATTACACAGATTATTACACAGAATATACAAGTTTTAACTGTTATTTATTCATTTTGGTATTAATTAATTGAAGAATTGATATAATTGTTTTATTTCTATATATATTCATATATGTATGTGAACATGTGTTGTTATTAGTACATTTCTTCGTATTTTTTTTTACTTAATTACACATTGATTTCTGTACACGTTCATTTCTGTATTTGGTTTATCTACGTATATAGTCGACTATGTATCTACATCTCTCTCTCTGTATCTGTGTGTGTTCGTTTCATTATTTCCTATCTATCACGGACGAAAAATTATTGAACTGAAATCAGAACGGGTATGCATGGTATTACAAGCATTGTATTGTGGATAACAAGGGTTCCGGATCACTATAAAACTCGCCATTTGTTCCGTTATTAACTTTCTTCTCTTACACGGCCATGTCATCGTTAGGTAAGATACAAAATGAAAGTTCTGTATACATTCAAGAAAAATATTCTGAATCTGATAGTACCACGGGTAAAACTAAAAAATGCATTTTATTTCATAGATTCTTAATTTAATCACTTTTAAACCAAGAAATTCCAACGGGTACGATCTGGGCCATGTTATCATTAGATGAGATACATAATGTTTGTTCTGTATTCAATAATAAAAAATATTCATTCAAAATACAATAATTCGTCGTAAATCTTTAATACGTTCATCTTTATAATAATTTCAAATTAGTCGGATCTTAATCGTGGAGTTTCCACAGAAACTCGTTAGTTATTAAATATTTCACTAATTTCTCCCTCACTCATTTATTCCTTTTGTCTGCTAACTTATTCAAGTATTTATTTAGTCATTCATTTTTATTCGGTTATCTTTTGAAGACTAAATTCACTTCTTCATTGTTCGAATATTCAGCTTTTCATATGTTAATGAATTCTATTATTCGTTTGTGTTGTTACGTATTCAAATATATATATGTATGTAATTATTTTCTATTTTCTACATTCTATTTTTTTCATATATTCATACATACGTTTTTATTCATTAATTCAATTATATACACAAATTACCTCAACAGTTATTTCAAGTATTTTTCATGTGCTTTCAATATACACTTCTGTTCAATCATATATTTCAATATTGATACATTTACAAAGCCATTTATTTACGAACATATTTATTAACTATGTTATTTCAATTTAACACTGAAGGATAAACTACTGTAAAGATACGGACGAAATTTCTTTAACATTGATGTAAATTTTTTTACTTGCTAACTGACCTGCTGCCGACCGCTGCAATAAAGATTCAAATTCAGTTGTGTCTGGGAGAACAAAAAAAGACGATGGGTGTTATTTTTCACTCCTATTTAAAAAGTAGTGACAGTTTGGCTTGTTTGCCGTCTCAATTCAGGCATTAATGTAACAGTGATAATGTAACAGTGATAGAGTTGATGATCTACTGCGTTGTGTGAAGTGTGTGTTGTAAGTTACTGCTGCGTTGTGTGAAGTGTGTGTTGTAAGTTACTGCTGCGTTGTGTGAAGTGTGTGTTGTAAGTTACTGCTGCGTTGTGTGAAGTGTGTGTCGTAAGTTACTGCTGCGTTGTGTGAAGTGTGTGTCGTAAGTTACTGCTGCGTGGCGTGAAGTATCAGGAGTTTCTGTTTTACTTAGTACAGCACAAAAAATCTTTGCTGCATTGTTAACAGCCCTACAATGAACCTCAACGCACGTATAAAAGTATAGAGAACAAATTCTTGTGGCATGAAATGTTTAATGAAAATGGTAGGCAAGAATTATAATTTTGCTGCATAGTTCATGCAACTGCAGCAAGAAAAAAGACCAAGCGTCGCCTGATCCATACTCCAGCACATTCCAGGAGCAACTTATTGCAGTTCTACTCGGAAGCAAAATGTGGAAGAAGAATTTAAACTTTCTCTGCATTTCTAAAATTTCCTAAATTTTCCATTTGACTTCATATCATGCAGCTCACTCTAACTTGAAGTTTAATTTACTCAAAAGAATTCTTAATTTGCAACTCTGATTCTCAAGGAAACGTTTTTCTCGGTGGTCATTGTGCCGAGCAGCGTATACGATGACTCAGCAATTTTGAGGTGGCTCCCCTACTCTACACGGTGTTTAAGAAAAGGAAAGAAAGATCAATCTTTTCATGTTCCGATCCCTTCCTCGGTCCTTCATCTGCCTGTCATGAACAGTTTCTGTTTCGTGCTCAGTTTTGTTCCTCCTACACAGAAAAACACGTTACGGAATGGAGCTTTTCATGGAGTGAGACCCGTGTGTATTGAGAACGTCTTCACGTTACAGGATACACTAAATTTTTTACTGCATTATTTCGAACAATATTCATGGTATGTTTGTAAATAACTAGTTGTTTGATTACAAGCTCGTATATATAAGAAAACAATAGACAATAAGAAAAGACGCTGAAGATATTCGAAGGCAGATAGAGAAGGAAATTTTCGAAGGCAGGTTTTCACGAACAAACACTTTGTATTCCATGGGCGACCGTGGTGGTATCTACTTTAAAATGGAAGCCCGCTGAACCGACCTCTTGTATTTCATGCTATCAGTGTTCACTACCTCCTTTTTCTTTTTTCCTCGATGGGCATACCTTAGAACTCCTGACTGGGTAGACCTCGTTGATTCGATCAGTTTTTGACCTACAGACCGTGGTGACCGCTTAGTTCTCTAAGATTTGTGTATCAAGGGAGGGGTGTTTGAAGGGGAAGCAGACAAATTGATTATATTTTCCCGATGATCTTCTGAAGAGCTTTTCGTAATAAATTTATTTTCCAGATATGGAGTATATTTCAGTGCACGTTGCACACTGATATAACGGATATTTAAAAGAAAAGCCTTAATATAGAAAATATTTCAGTGAACAACGTAGTGTAATGAGTTATTTAGCTCTTTCTTCGTCCGTTAACAGAAGATACCGTGTCATTTTGATGGAAAAAATGGAACAAGTTCTTAGTAGTTCTTTGAATTAGTGCTTAACTGATGGCGTGTGATAGCATGCCATGAGTTAGCACGGTTCCATGATGCTTCCTTCGTTACCCAGACTGCGGTGGTCATGGCAACGCTGGTGAGGCATTACTTCAGGGTTATTAGGCACAGGCTCTACTGATTCTCTTACTCAGAACTAGTGTTAACAGTGCAACCATGTCACTTTGTTTCAGTGTCAGTAGTACTGCGTCTGATTTTTAAGAATTAACTCAAAACTCATAGTATGAGTAACACGGAAGACGAAGGTTGGATACAGCCAGCCGGTTGACTACCACTGCGCGTGCTGACTGTGCAGTGTTTGTTAGTGTTTCCTCTTTGTGTGTGTCGCTGTCTCTCTCTTTCAATATCTGTGTCTTTATTTCTGTGTATCTTCTTCTGTTTGTATTATATGTCGCTGTCTTTCTCGCTGTCTCTGTATCTATCTCTGTGTGCCTCCCTCTCTGTTCGTGTGTCGCTGTCTCTCTCTATCTGTCTGTGTTTCTATCCCTGGGAGTCACCCTATTTTTGAGTGTGTCTCTCTATCTCTGTCAATGCTTCTCTTTGTGTATGTCTCTGTGTCTGTGTCTCTGTCCCAATGAGTTTGTGTCTCTCTCTGTGTCTCTTTCTCGGTCTCTCTGTATTTCCTGCGAACAGACTCTATAGAAAGACTTGATACGCTGGTAGAAAACTTTGAAATCTCTTCATTCATTCTGAATTAACCAAATCTCTTTACCATTTGTCGTTTTGTAGCTATAATACATAGTTTTAAAAAGGTACCTTACTTATGGGCCACCCTGTATAATCGACTATGTATTTCCATCTTTCTGTATCTGTGTGTGTCCGTCCCATTACTTCCTATCTATTACTGAAGAAATTCTATTGAACTGAAATCAGAATGGGTATGCATGTATTACAAGCATTGTATTGTAGATACCAAGGGCTCCGGATCGCTATAAAACACACCATTTGTTCCGTTATTAACTTTCTTCTCTTACACAGCCATGTTATCGTTAGGTAAGATACAAAATGAAAGTTCTGTATAAATTCAAGAAAAATATTTTGATTCTGATTGTACCACGGGTAAAACTGAAAAATTTCATAGATCCTTAATTTTCTTACTTTTGAATCAAGGAATTTTAACGGGTACTATCTGGGCCACGTTATCGTTAGATAAGATGCACAATGGAAGTCCTGTACACATTAATGAAAAGTATTAATCTAAAATACAATAATTCGTCATAAATCTTCAATGCATTTATTTTTATAATAATTTCAAATTAGTCGTATCTAAATCGTGGAATTTCCACGGGAACTGGCTAGTGTCACATAATTACTAATATCGCAATTTGTTTATAATATATTTTCTAAGTTAACAACATTTTTCTAGTAATATATCTTTTTTCTATGATTTATTCAGCTTGTTTTGTAGAACAATGGAGTTCCTACAGCTTCAACTTTCACGTTGCTGTGCATAAAGAAAGATATATTGGCGTACACAAACTTCATTGTTTTTTTTCTCGGCACAACTGTAATTAAGCTTTTATTTCTCTGGTATATCTAATCTAATACTAAGAATGGCCGTCGTGTGTTTATGTATTTATTTATTTATATACAGTATGTCCCACAAAAATCCGTAGCCCTATGTCCCGTATCAGTAATACCATCATAAGAATACCATAAGCATTTAATTTCTAGCAAAATTATCCCTCAAAATTAATCTATAGAAAAGAGCATACAATAGGTCGAATGATGGTATTACTGATACGGGAAAATAAATACTCGGTTCGGGTTTTTGTGGGACATACTGTATATACATACAAATATATATATATACACTGTATATATATATATATATATATATATATATATATATATATATATATATATATATATATATATATTTGTATGTTTAGTGTCACTTTCAAAAAAATTAGAGAGATCCAGAGCCTTATATACTCGCGTCCATATCGTGGATACCGAGTTCGGTGGAGTATTGCCCTATGATTCGTGTACATTGTACCCGAATATGACACGAATTGCAGAGTCAATTGCAGCAGTAGAAAACTTAGTGTCTTAGTTTTCACTAGGAATGTTGTCATTAAAGAAATACTAAATTTAAACGTTTGTCCTCTGTAAGTATATAGAAAACTAAATATGTTGTATTGCGTTTTTATATGAAATTATATTTAATATCTTTCCAACAGTATTAGCCATCATTTTTGATGGCACGAGTATTGTCACAGAGTCTCTGTTGTCATTTTTGACGGCTGGGTACACTAGTGATATTATAAATCAAATAATAACTGTTGTTTCGCATCGATGACGTCAGAGAATTATCAATGACGCAGTGAAAAGATTTCATTTTTTCTTGATTTATCGCAACTGAATGAAGAACTAACTCAGCAATAGAATGACAGTTCTTAAAAAATTACTACTTTTTCTTTTCAGGTACAAGTAGTCATCAGTATGTATATTACAAATCACTGTGTTCACTCACATATACGAGAGTAATTTTTAGCTTTACTAAGTTCCTAGTGAACATAATTATGCACAGGTCTTACGTTCTGCTTTTCCTTATTCTTTTACATAATTTTCTCGATTAAGTTAAGTTGGATTATATAATTTCTTAGTTTATGGCTTAATCATCACGGCGTTCATTAACAGTTTTCCTTATCGAACATTTCAGCCCTTCCTTGTTAGTCCATAACTTCAGATCTCAAACTTTTAGTTACGAACCACTTCCAAATCATCATCGAAGAGTCCACATTCAGTCGACGCTTTGAAATGAAGTCAAAGTTCTGTCGCTGGTAGACATAGCGGCCTTATCTTCGAATAATTCCTGCCTGAAATGCAGGGACGCTTTAGAATGCACGCCTAGAATGAAATCTTGGCACCAGTGCCTTCATTAATCATTAAAGTTTCCTTAATTAGTCTCTCGGAGAGGAATTGCAATATTCATTGGAAATTATATATAGGCTGTCACTTTCAAATATTATGTCTGGGTTTACATGTGGAGAAATCCATCGTTAAAACATGTTTTCTTAACTCATATTTCTATTTTATGATGTATGTTAGGGAAAGAAACACTTCAAAGAACATATTTAAAATTATTCTTAATTCATCACATTCACTTTTTTCGTTTGTGATTAGCCTCAACTTCTATCAAGGAAATAAAGTTTTGCATGAATTCTGTTAATAAAGTAATGAAATGATTTACGTACAATGAAGAGAAAACCATTGCATCTGGAACAGATGTAACCGTAGAGCAATAGTTGGCCAGTAGGTCCTTTTACATTCACTTGCTCTGTTATTGCATGGACCTATCGACGCTGCTAATTTCCTCCTAAAAAGCTACGTGCGCCTTTGTGTGTGTGTGTATGTGTGTGTGTGTGTGTGTGTGCTCATAAGCTGAGTCAAGTTTAAACAGACAATCATAAAACCAAAATTTTTAGAGAATAGGTATATTGCAAGAGTATTTTCTTCATCCTTGTGAGGGAAAATGACTTAACATGACTTGTAAACGACTATTGTTTATTTACAGTTCATTTTTATCCCTATACCGGCTGTTTTTTAGGCGTCAAAGAAGTTTAAATCAAATCGAAAAATTCTCATAGATGTGGTACACATACTCATAAACCACAGATTTGGCTTTGCCCTACAAGTGGGATAAATCTATTGTGAGAAGGTTAGGCGCATTCGTACTAACCAGGAAAATACCTAGCAATATATTTGATACATTCGGGTTATAATCCCTCGCCGTAGTTCACGTAGAAAAAAGCTTAAGTTGTTGATTCTTCCAGCCATCCATAAAACTCTATTGTGGTTTTCTTTGCGTACTCCTATCTCTCCTTTCCGAATTGACTTTTCAACCAAAGCAGTTCATTTGATGTATCTATTTACAACAAACCATGATTCTTTAAGATCTACCCTATCTGAAAATATTTGCATTACGTGTTTTCATACCTCCTTGTCCTTCACACGATCCAATATTACGTTAACCTAGTGTTTAGAGACTCTCATATTTAATACGGATACTTTTGAGTTTTTGTTTTACTCACAGTGATCTCCGTGATGCACACAACCCTGTAAACAAACAAACAAACAATCCATCAAGTAACTTTTATCTCCCATACCTAAGCTCCTGCACATCATTTGTTGTGGTACTCCCCATGCTTGTCATCACTCACTATCAACTGAACTTCTTTGGTGTCCTCCATTTGCAGCCGTTCTCGACCACACATATGTAGAATATCTCACCTCTTCAATTTTCCTTTTAATCCATTTCACCTCCATTAATTCTTCATTTGCATTTATTGAGCCCTTTCGTACAGCGAAAGTAAATGATTTATCCTTCTGTTCCTTTTGTTGAGCATATTTTCATACTGAGTCGGTAATGAAGAAGGTTATACAGCATAGGCATTCCCGCAGAGATGACAGGAGTAATGTAAATTTTTGGAGTAATACCCGTAGACTTTGTGCAGGCAGTATGTGGACGGTTATAGTGTAAACCTTCGGAGGAATATCCGAATACTCTATTCAGAATATATTAGATTATATTAATGTAAATATTCGGAATAATACGTATCTGAGGATTTCATGACAACAATAAATTCGTAAATCTTCGGAGTAATATCATAAGATTTTATGCGTAAGAAATTGTTGGTGAGTAATGTACAGGGTGCGACATTATGACTTTCTTTTTTCAAAGGGAGTTCTTTTAAAAAAAGTAGAGTTTTGTTGCCGTGTTCTGTATAACTCTGGAGTTATATCGGAACACTTTACAGCAGCAAAACATGTTTCAGCACATTTAACTCTGTATTTTAATAATTCATCAGTTTAATATTCTAATTAGTATTAGTACTTGACATTTTCTAATTAGTTACTAGCATTCAAATTTGTATATCTATTTTCCTTTTATATCTAGATTGTATTAATGTGTCTCTAAGGCGCTCATTCCCACAGAACCTGTACTGCTATCACAAGTTTGGAGCGATGTATCTGGGTCGTGCTGGTTAGATGTGCGTACGACATCAAACATTCCTAAAATTCCAAGAATATTGATTTGTTTACAAATCCTGTGTTATTATTTTTATGTTGCTTGACTTTATCTAATTGATACTAATCTCAGTTCTATTGATCATAAAAAGGGTCGTTAATTTTTTGTTGTTGCTGCGATATGATCTGCTTTTCATCAGATCTCATATATGATGGATTGTTACGCAGTGCTGATCACAATAATAATTAGATCTTTGAAGCGTTATTTATCACTGATCACCAGCGTCCGGAGCCACTCATCCTTCTCGAAAGCCTTCAAGGGTTCTTCTTTAGACAAGAGGCGAACTGAAGCGTACGTGTGATACCTCTCAGTGAGAGCTCAATATTTTAACTCGCTCAAATTTGAGAAAGCCAACAGGAATTACTAATGAGAAATTAATTTAATGGAAATGCAGTTTTTAGTACATAGAAATTCTCAGAAGTTTGAAACTCATTTTCCACTGGGAATGGTGCACTAATTGCGTGTTATCTTTTTGGCCAGAAAATGAGGATGCGGATGCTGGACTAGGGAAGACAAAATAGTGTGTTCACTTTTCAAGGAAATACAAATAATTTTAAAGGTCGTTACGCTTTTCTGTGTCTGCAGTCGTCGACATAGTTTGAACGCATGGCGATCTTTTATCCCACGGTACAAGCAAACAACATTGCTTCGGAGAAACTGTTGAGAAACCAGCTCATTGATCAGATAGCACATGTTTCTAAATATCCACAATATAACACGAGTTGTTCATCAGGAGTCGTTCTATTAAGAGTCGTTCTATTAAGAGTCGTTCTATCAAGAGTCGTTCTATCAAGAGTCGTTCATCAAGAGTCGTTCTATTAAGAGTCGTTCTATCAAGAGTCGTTCTATCAAGAGCCGTTCTATCAAGAGTCGTTCTATCAAGAGTCGTTCTATCAAGAGTCGTTCTATCAAGAGTCGTTCATCAAGAGTCGTTCTATTAAGAGTCGTTCTATCAAGAGTCGTTCTATCAAGAGCCGTTCTATCTAGAGTCGTTCTATCAAGAGTCGTTCAAATTCCCTTTCGCTTCCTTGCTGATCGTTTTTGTACTTAGTTCTTAGTCATCGCCCACAAGTAATTTATCGGGTCACAGGAGAATGTATGTATTATTAGTCTACTGCATAAAATTTTAAGCATTGGCTAGCTTCTAACGAATAACAGAAAAAAATAGACAGGCCTGTGCAGCCCGACGCAAATTCATGTCGCCACTGAAAATTATTGATGGTTTCTGGGTGGATAATTAGAAGGTAGTTTAGAAAAGCACAGTAGATGTAGCAAATCGAACTTCTGCTAACAAATAGAAAAATATCTTATGTAAAAAATACATTTCACAAATTCAAATATTGAATTTCCTCAATCCTTTCTCTTGGAGCATTGATGTACATTCGCACCTTGACACGTCACAGACGTACGAAGCGAAGAGCCCGGAGATCCTCTTGAGTCTCGAAAATATTGCCTATCTCTTGTGCACACACACGCACACACGCACACACAACACACACTCGCACACACACACACACAACACACGCNGGGGCGGGGCTTGTCAGGGACAAAGTATTCATGAATGATGCCTCAAAGGACAGCCTCGTGAGAAAAGAATTATTCGTCTTGTGGGGCTCATATTTTACGAAACGTCTAAACCTGAGAACATTTTAATTTGAAGAACATATAAGAAATACTTCTAATTTTGGAAGTGCAAGTTCTATTTCTTTGTACAAGATGTATTTCTTTGAGCAAGTTGTATTCCTTTGTAAAAAATTGCCTTTCGCTGGCTATGAAGTACATGAGGGCTGGTCAGGATGTACATGAGGGCTGGTCAGGATGTACATGAGGGCTGGTCAGGATGTACATGAGGGCTGGTCAGGATGTACATGAGGGTTTGTCAGGATGTACATGAGGGCTGGTCAGGATGTACACGAGGGCTGGTCAGGATGTACATGAGGGTTGGTCAAGATGTTCACGAGTAAAATTTAAATTCATTGTTATTTTTCATGATAACTGTTTCGTAGTGTCGCATTAGGTCATCACAATATAATTAAGATGCACGAATAAATAACAGTCAAATTAAAAACTAACCAAGAAGCAGAATTTGTTATTTTATGGGTAAAATTTTGTTCCTGCGATGATAAGGTTCTCAGTTTACAGCTCTCATGCATAGGTTAGATTCCTTACCTTTGACTTTACTCCTCAGAGCGTCTAATCTTCCATCATTCAAGGCCGATACGGCCTGTTTGAACAAAGAAATAGAATTCCATAAATTTATCAGCAAGCTGTAGTATTGAGGCACGCTTCACTGTAATATCTTTCTGTTCCATTTAAATGTAAAGGAATCGCATAAGGAGGAATCTCGTTTGATGTAGCTGACAACCGTCACGCCTCAGCTACATTGAAACAGATCTTTGAGAAAAAATTCTAAAGGTGATATGAAACTTACGCCTCAACTAGATGTCACTCTACTGGACCCCACTGTACTGGACCCCAATTATTTGCACCCCACTCTACTGGACTCCACTGTACTGGACCCCAATTATTTGCACCCCACTCTACTGGACCACACTCAACTGGACCCCACTGTACTGAACCCCACTGTACTGGACCCCTCTCCACTGGATCCCAGTCTACCCAATCCTACTCTACTGAACCCCATTCTACTGGACCCCCTTCTACTGGACCCCAGTCTACCAGATACCACTCTATTGGACCTCACTCTACTGGGTCCTACTCTACTGGATCCCAGTCTACCGGATCACACTCTATTGGACTCCACTCTACTGGGTCCCACTCTACTGGACCCAAGTCTACCGAATCACACTCTATTGGACCCCTCTCTACTGAGTCCCACTCTACAGGACCCCAGTCTACCAGATCCCACTCTAATGGACCCCACTGCGCCTGATGAGCGCGTGTGTGTTATAGAGTCGTTGTCATGGCGACGCAATCTGTTCTTTTTCCCCTGATGAACAAGGATCCCTGCAACGAGAAACGAGAATCCTAATACACGCTACTGAAGCTTATGAAATTCCATTACATTTGAATAAGACAGCAAGATATAACAGTGAAGCGTGCCCCAATACTGCAACTTGCTATTAAATTTATGCAATTTCCTCACACTTAAGTAGAACACGAAGGTCTTAAAGTTACAAGTTTCCCAAGACTGCCGTCCTCTCAAGAAGTTTATAAAAAAATTTCAGCGTTTAAATGACATTAAAAAGCCGTCGAGCGACGACTTTACTTGCTGACGCCTTCGTAGTCCAGCTTGCTGTAAAAATAAGGCCTTTGACCTATGGTCCGGCTCCTGCAACTGGTGATACTTCATATTACAGCCTCTGAGTCTTAAGGAAAGTATTTTCCCTCTGTCGTCCTACAGTTAAAAATGCTTGAAACTTATACAAAAAAATGCACGCATCAATGCATACACACCCACACCATCGTACACACTCTTTAATAAGTTTAATGCAGCTGTTTTAGTTCATATGTAGGTACGCATGTAAATATGGTGTATAAGGATGCATGTGTACCTCTTTAACAATTGTTTGCCATTTCTTGTTATTCTATACACAATTGAATAATCATTAGACGTTCACAGAAAAAATTGGAAATGAATTGAATTTTTTTGGCTTTAGTTTTTAAGTCCCAAATGACACAAACATAGGCCACAAATATTCTGTTTAGTTCTTCAATTAATGGACAGATCTTTAAAGTCCATGCTTCACCCAGCAGCAATGTTCCGTAGCCTCAATATTCTTCAGCGGCAATATTAAGTACTGGCAATGTTCAGTAACTTACCCTTTATGAACTAAAATTTGATCCTTGTTGATTTTGGTCCGCCTTAGGTCCGTTGATTTAAATCGGACCTTATTGACGAAAGTTAAACTGAATTCGACTGATATGATCGTTAGCATAAAATTACACTGTGATTCAGTGAATCATTTTAGCCTACCTATCCATAGACGAATACTATGCACTTTCTTTTTCATCTGTTACAATTCGTTCTCATTTATTCGTCTTCAGTCGCACAACACGCCCACAACTCCAGAAAAATCCAAATTAGGAAAGCAACAAAGCTATCAGCCTCTGTGTGGGACATTGCTAGCTATTGTTCCCCAGTGCACCGCATCACAGTCAGCTACGCTCATCATTGCACCATCAGCTTGAAAAAAAAATACCCAACTTAATGGCCCCAAATTGTTCATTGATCGCTGACGTTGAGAATGGAGGCAGCGGGCCGTGAAGCACGGCGTAGGTGTAGTGACACTCCTGTGTCTCTATCTCTGTTCCACTTTACAGCGCTCGGTCCCGTCCCAGGAAGAGCAGAATCTAATTAAGGACCTGCATAAATTTTTGAGAGAAACTTGCTTAATTTAAAGAAAAATCGAGTCGATAAGCTCCGATAATGAGGCGAGTTAGCGTCTTTCATCAATGAACGAATCTGTAAATAAGAGCCTCGCGGGAGCTGGTGGAGGATGGAAGGAGAGATACAGGAGGTCTAAGAAAAGAGGCTCGATGGTGTGAAGCTATTATCTCGTAAATTGACTTTCATATCGATATAAAATAACTAATTTATGACTAGATGATATTTTTTCACATTATTACTGAAACCATCATAAATACGTTTGAAAATAGTGATTCTTCAATATCGCAAATAATTTTTAAGAAACTTGAGATACAAGTCGTAAAAGACAATACAAATGACTACACTGTCAAAATGAACAAAATTAGAGTACCATTTTAATTGTACACCCTCGTCAATGCTGGAAAAGTTATTTGAACAACCGCAAGTTCAATGAAACATATCGTTAGATGAAATTTTCCTGAGAAAAAATTCCTTATGAAAAATCTATTTTGTTCGTCTAGGAAACTCCTGCACCCGACATCATGGAAACTTCTAGTGTGAAAATTCAATATAGAATAAAACCACTTCACTAATAACTGATCAATTTGATTCAGAGTTGCACTGATGACAAGCATGAAGGAAGGAATGAGTCAATAGAATTCATACACTGATTTCTGACGTTACCAATATTTTCGACTTGGTAAGGAATAAAAGCTATTTCACGTTACTTGATATTCTATTTAAATTTTTATTACGTCCCAGGGAATTTAGAATTTCTCAGATAACAATCTATGTTTTTTATCAGGTACTAAAAAATTTATATTTTCTCAATTAGCACAGTGCGATTTTATCAAATGATGATCAATATAGGCTTTGATTTATCAGTTTTCAACTTAGGTAATGGTCAGTTAAGGTTTTAAGGTTTATCAACAATTTAAGTTTGAATCAGCTAATTTAATAAATTATGTTTCAATCATTTACATTTAATTTTACGTAGAATACTTTTCATTATATAAGAAGGCCGAGAGGCCACTCCAAATCTCCAACATATACCGTCACTGGCAGTCGCATGACCAATATAATTGTACCCGATGACATACTCCTTTGGTGTTCCTCCGGAGTTAAAGTGGTATTGAAAAAGCCTGAATACGTACCATAACCTCTTGAAGGTCAGCCGTCTTTAGCTCCTCAGTCATTGGAGACTGAAAACCGCGGAATTCTGTCAATAATTATACGACGAAAAAGTAAAGAAGGCGAGTCTGTATCGCTATCTAATTGGACAGGCTTTTGGGTACAATTTCCGCGTTAGGAAAATGCTCTGATCACGGCAGCCAACGACTGTAGTTAGATTCGAAAATTGTAAAGAGGAGGAGACATCCCTGGCCTTGTAACTGTTTCAGATGTCTCTTTTCTTATACGTTTATACATTATGTACTGAGTAAATCAACGGTAATGCCGAATTGTGAATATTTCAATGACTTTTTATGTGAATTTAATAAGAATTGATCTGAAATGAAAACTGATATAAATTGTTTTTTAGGCGTTTAAACTCTACACATCAAAAATCTGAGGAGAACGAATGCAAATTTAAAAAAAGTTACCCAGAACTGAAAAAGAACGATGTGAGCACCTCTATGAGTCGCTGCACTCGAATGGACGAAGAAACCTCAATCTATATAAAAATATATGTCTGAAATATCATATAGGGATGATTGTACCTAACCAGACTGTTATTACTTCCTAATTCATACATGGCCTGAATTTCAACAGTTAAAAAGAGCAGGCTGTTGGGAGTGATGAATAAGCGAAGAGAAGATCGAGAATAAATTCTGCTATCCGATCAAACAACTTACAAAGTGATAATATCAGATGTACATAGAAAATTTATCTATGATTTGCATGTCGTTCATTCATTAGAAATGAATTTTCAGACGTATTGCAAACCTTTTAACTCGAGTTTATGCAAATAAATTGTACGCATATTTGACGCTACACAACATTAAGGAAAGCTAAATTTTGTGTTTCATTGAAAACACGATTATTTTGACGCAATTTTAATTTGTTTTGACTAAATCCTTCGATATCTGGAGCTTGCAAACTTCATCAAGTTGATTTTTGTCAACGTTAATTCATGACACGTTTGATCTTTGCATGAGCGTGGGGCTGAGTGGGTGAGTTTGTGTGCGTGTGTGCAGAAATGTGAGCGCTTGGGTGTGTGTGTGAGTGTGTGAACGTGTGTGTGTGT
>VCRD01006341.1:0-10843 GCA_006783055.1 Trinorchestia longiramus
TTGAGATCAGGTGCAATACTTTGAGATCAGGTGCAATACTTTGAGATCAGGTGCAATACCTTGAGATCAGGTGCAATACTTTGAGATCAGGTGCAATACTTTGAGATCAGGTGCAATACTTTGAGATCAGGTGCAATACTTTGAGATCAGGTGAAATACCTTGAGATCAGGTGAAATACCTTGAGATCAGGTGAAATACCTCGAGATCAGGTGAAATACCTCGAGATCAGGTGAAATACCTCGAGATCAGGTGCAATACCTTGAGATCAGGTGCAATACCTTGAGATCAGGTGCAATACCTTGAGATCAGGTGCAATACCTTGAGATCAGGTGAAATACCTCGAGATCAGGTGAAATACCTCGAGATCAGGTGCAATACCTTGAGATCAGGTGAAATACTTCGAGATCAGGTGAAATACCTTGAGATCAGGTGCAATACCTTGAGATCAGGTGAAATACTTCGAGATCAGGTGAAATACCTGGAGATCAGGTGAAATACCTGGAGATCAGGTGAAATACCTGGAGATCAGGTGAAATACCTGGAGATCAGGTGAAATACCTGGAGATCAGGTGCCATGCTTGGAGATCAGGTGCAGTACCGTGAGATCAGGTGCAGTACCGTGAGATCAGGTGCAGTAATAGTGCTGCTGTGTGCAGGATTGGGTGCTGCTGCACGTGGGGTGTACGGACACGGTGCTTTCCTCCTACACGAGCGTACGGTTGTAGTGGTGGGGGGCTTCAGAGGCACTGTCACCAATGCCGTGCTTGCTTATGTCCGTTGTGTTACCTCTGCGCCATCCAGGTGAGGGTTGTGTTACCTCTACACCACCCAGGTGAGGGTTGTGTTACCTCTTCACCACCCAGGTGAGGGTTGTGTTACCTCTACACCACCCAGGTGAGGGTTGTGTTACCTCTACACCACCCAGGTGAGTGTAGTGTGCACAGCTTTCTTCAAATTTTGTGGCTATACTGGTTAAACCAGGAGTATAATAATAATGATAATAATAATGCTTTCTTCAGAACTAAAAAATACTTCTTCCGTGACATAATTTCTCATCTCCCACGCCTTGTTTCAGGCGGTGTGCGTGAGCGGTGTGAGTGGGGAAGACGTCGTGCAGGAAGAAAACGCAGACGAGGCTGTAGTGCAGGGGTGCGTGTGGTGTGGTGAGACTAAGCAGTGCCATCCCCGCGCTCACAACGCTTCTTGCACCACCAACATGCAGGCCGCGTACTGCCCTGGCATATGCCCTTTGCTTTCCACGTGCACGGCCTGCACGTTGTCCTCCTGCACGTGGTGCCCCTACACGCGCACGTGTCACGATTTCGAGCCTCACCAGTGCGCCGGTGTGGAGGAGCGCGACATAGTGGCGGTGGTAGGTAGCATGGCGGGTGTAACTGATAGCTCACTGTGCGGCAGAGCAGCAGGACTTGGACTGACCTATGCCCTGTACAGACGTCCTGTGAACCTCAAACGTCCTGACGTTGTGTCCGTCAACAACGACAGCTCCCTCCTGCTGGAGTTGAGGGAGGAGTTCCGTGGGGCGCGCAATGAGTTAGGGCAGCGAGATGTGGGTGTGCCCCTCGCTAGGCTTCATGGATTCATCATCCCTGCTGATCCCAACCTTACTCTCAAACTCAGCGCTGACAATCTGAACGCCTCTCTCTGGGTTGAAGGGGAAGAAAAACAAACTATAATTGCTGGTGGGAAAACCCCTACAAGCACGGGCAATGATATCGACTTTCCAGATGCTCCTGGTCCTGCGTTTGAAATCCAAATAGAAGGCCGCTCTCACGGTTCCTTGAGGCTCGAATGGCGAGGGGGAGTGGCTGGTAAAGACGCCTCTGAGAGCGTGCATAAAAAAGAACTTCGCGTGTATCGTTCAGGTAAAAACTGCGAAAGTTTTCTAACTTGCCTCGCTTGCACAACCGATGCCGCTTGTGGGTGGTGCCCTGCGAATGGGGGATCTTGCATTTCTAACACCGCTCCGTGTTTTGGAAAAACCCACCCTGATAACGAGGAAGATATCACTTTCTTCCCAGTGTTAGTGGCCAGCGAATGCGCGCTCTGCCAGCAACACATATACTGCACAGACTGCGCGAGCGACAGCGATTGTGAGTGGTTGTCTGATGCTGCGCATTGTACTCGGCGCGGCAGATTTGAGGGTCGTGCGGTGACCAACTCTTCTCAGTGCCCCCCAGAGTGTCACAAGAGGAGGTCGTGCGCTCAGTGTCTCGGCACTTCTGGTCGCTGTGCTTGGTGTCAGCCGACGCAGGTGAGGGTTGATTTCTGCTCTGTGGTTCAATTTTCTGTTCTTAATTATGGTTCTATTACTATATCATTTCAAAAAGACTATTTTATCAACTGTATTTATGAATTCATTGTGTAGTGTTGATGAAAACAGTTATATTTCATAGTTTTATTAGAACCTCTACTTCACTATTTTTATAAATACTTCACACGTGGGGTTACCTGTTAGGATTATGTTTGTGTACAATAAATAAAATGAACTTTATTTCCAACAGAGTATACAGCGCATATGCATGGGGTTTTAAATTCTTAATGTTAACATCTTATGAGTAGTGATAGTGCTTATCAATAAGATCTTACGAGTAGTAGTAGTGATGCTTCAAGCGAGATCCCGTCTTCTGTACTGCAACTTGAAGTGGAGGCTCGTAGGGGCGTGTCGATGAGCGTGGTAGAAGTGCGGCTTACACCGAGCGTCCAGCGTAGCAGCTGCTGGCTGGGAGTTCTAAAGAACGCACACAATGTTTAGCAATATACACGTAGGATACCGCCTTGATTACATCTGCTGAGTTGTTTTGTTTCTTTATGGCACGCTTTGAAAAAACTTAGAAAAGTCAACTAAATAATTTCATGATTACCAATGTTGTTACAACGGCGAGTTCAAGTTAAATAGCGCTAAATATTGCTGTGTAATGCGAAGACACCGTTGTTGTAATGGTGGCAACAAACCAGAAGGTTTACCCGTGTCCATGTATTGTGCAGGAGTGTTTCCTGTTCTCGGTGTACACGTCTGTGTATCAGTACGGCGCCTGTCGTGCCTGGCTGGACGAAGACCATACAAACGTGTCAGCTCCTGAAGACCCCCAGCAGCAAAAGCGTCTTGCCTTCAGCACCAGGGACCGGCCGGATGACGTGACCTCCTCCCATGAAGGCCGCAGCCAAATTGACGCGGTCTCTCAAAACAGGTAGAATAGAATAGAATAGAATAGAATAGAATAGAATAGAATGAGGCTATAGGAACGAACCTTCTGGCCCATTCTTGGGTCGGATAATTACTTCGATAATTATTCCGTTGTTTTACCCAAGTTCCATGCCGTATTTCTAGCCGCGTCAACCATGTCGGCAGCGGGATTCGAACCCGGGTCTTTCTGCTCGCAAGCAGATTCGCTCACCAGTCGACCAAGCTGGTGATGGAAGGTAGTGCTGAAGTTCTCATTAGAGATCAGTTTAAATGTTAGGGGACACTAGCCAAGTCTTTCTGAGCGTGCACTTAGTGTAAAAATATGGGATAATTGTAATGGAAAGAAGTGTTAAAATGAGGGTGTAGAGAAAGGAAACACTTGGGGGAGGGTGCCTTTTGGTGACAAAAGATTCAAGGGAAGATACGTTTTTTTGCTATCGAAAGACTGAACGCAACATCTACGAAATGGGCAAGTCTTAAAATATTATACGATTGTGTGGTATTGATTCAAGAGAATAATTTTTCCCTAACTTTACTCCATTGTGCTATGTTGGACGAAGTCTTTCTCCTTGGCTTGACTTGGAATGCTTATGTGTAGGAAATAAAATAGCATAAAATCATGTGTAATGTAGCAGCTATTATAAAGTCATGTCATCCGTCTTATAGAACGTGTTAGAGGAGCTCCAGTGTGTCAAGCTCACCAAATTGGATGGTGACTGCAAGTGGGCGTGTGGATTATTAATTTCCTCTATAAGGCCTGGTCTTGAAACTTGTCCAACTCTCACAAGAAGTCTGAGTGTTGGAGAGGAAGACACGTTGTGTCAGTTACAAGCCCAGCGAGAACTGCCTTCATATTCCACAGTGTACGGCATGAATTCTATTACAAAAGAAAAACAATTTTTTTTTCTTGAAAAGACATATTTCAAGGTCTGACTTTTGCAAATAGTAAATAATTTACTAATCTACGACTACAAAAAAAAATTATTCATTATTCAAAATGCTTCTCTTTTGCCCTCGCTACTTTGTGACGTCTTTTAAGAAAGTCTTTAATAACCACACGAACTACTTTTAAAGGCATTTTCTCCCAGTATTTATTCAATTTGATTTAAGAACTTTGATAGTGAAGCAAAAGGTTTACCAGGCTTTTCACCTTGATAATTAAATCTATTTAATTACGTTGGGTAATATGCGCGAAATGATAATTATTAAAATGAATTTTAAACCATATAACAGGCATTATACCTCACATGTAATTAGCATGAACTTTTATTTCAATCAGCTAGAATCATCATTAGCAACTGTGGACATGAGGGGTGTTGTTTAGAAGTTATTTTCTTACAGTGTGTTGTACCTGTGATGCAGGAAAGCAGTTTACCTGTGATGCAGGAAAGCAGTTTACCTGTGATGCAGGAAAGCAGTTTACCTGTGATGCAGGAAAGCAGTTTACCTGTGATGCAGGAAAGCAGTTTACCTGTGATGCAGGAAAGCAGTTTACCTGTGATGCAGGATGCTGCTTTTGCATTTATTGTTTTTGCTGCTTGTTTTGATTGTGATCCAGGAATACAGTAAATTTACAGTGTTAAGGCAGTTAATTAGCGCTGTGGTTAACACAGTTAATTTACATTGTGGAAGGTAGTTAATTATGACGGTAGTTTAGACAGTAAATTAGCACTGTGGTTAACACTGTTAATTAGTACTGTGCTAAAGACAATCAATTAAAACTGTGGTAAAGGCAGTTATTCAGCACTGTGGTTAACACTGTTTATTAGTACTGTAGTTACGGTAGTTAATTAGCGTTGTGGTTAACACAGTAAATTTACACTGTAGTTAAGGCATTTAATTAGCAGTGTCGTGCACGTGTGCAGTGCAGAGGATGAGGACTGCGTGCAGTGCAGCAGTGCAGAGACGTGTGTGCAGTGTATGCAGACGCTGGACTGTGGCTGGTGCTACAACTCCCTCAACCCTACCCTGGGGGCGTGCATCCGGGGCCTCTATTCCGGCCCTCGCCGAGGTCCTTGTGCTCCCCCTCTCTCTCTCTTAGTCCTTGTGTGCTCCCCCCTCTCTCTCTCTCTTAGTCCTTGTGTGTCCTCCCTCCCTCTAGGTGGCTCTGCGTGTTAGATGTTACAGTTCCTCGTTTTAATTTGTGAACAATGCTTATGAAACAAGTTATCTATTTGATGTGTTCATGTCAAGGGTGAGAGTGCCTTAATGGAATTATATTGTAGACGCTTTAAATTTACAAGCTAAGTCTATACGTCATTACTCGATTTTTCCTCTCAGGTGATTGTTCAGAGTACGTGTCCCCTATAATCGACCGTCTGTACAACGAGAGCCTGACACCAACACCCTCCCCCGGTGAACCCACTGGGCCGACTGACCTGGAAGCCAAACCACCGCAACCTCGTCCTATATTTGACCCTGCCGTGCGTACCACAGGCTACTCCTACACCGCCTGTCCAGACCTGGACGAGTGCTTCCTGCAGCTGCACAAGTGCCACCAACTTGCCACGTGCACCAACACCGAGGGCAGCTATAACTGCACGTGCAAACAAGGCTTCAAGGGGGACGGCTTCAACACGTGTGAGCGCACGTGCAACGTGACCTGCGTGCACGGCCGCTGCAGCAACGCGCCGCACTACGCGTGCGAGTGCAACCTCGGCTGGACGGGCGTCGATTGCTCCATCGACTGCGGCTGCCACAACCACTCCACGTGCTCAGGTGGCATTGGTAAGTGCGACTCGTGCCAGGACAACACGCACGGCACGTTGTGCCAGCTGTGCAAGGGCAAAACTTGGGGCAACGCGACAACTCCAGATGGATGCAAGTTGTGTGCCTGCAACGGCCACGGCGACGACTCTATGGGCACGTGCCACCGCGAGACAGGCCAGTGTTACTGCAAGGACAACACGCGGGGTCGGTACTGTGAGCTGTGTGAGGAGGGCTACTATGGCAACCCGGCCAAGGGTGGCCATTGTTACACAGAGTGTCGGCCCAGGAACATCATTTACGGGGCCACAACTGGGCACATCGGGGCCCAGAGATACGCTACACCCCTACAGCAGCATTCCCTGGCAGCGAGACTCGCCAGTGTAGGAGGGCAACTCAGTGGGGACTTCGCAAAACCTTCGTACCTCCTCACCGACAGCGGCGGTGAGACTGACAAGATCGGCAACGAAACAGAAACTTGTCTCTGGATCATCACGCCTTACAAGACCATCGCTCCACCACCTGAAGACGCTGTTGGGACACACGTGATCCTCTTCACGCTTGAGGACCTGCACGTGCCGTGTGGGACCTCCACCTTGCTGGTGTACGACGGCATGCCCGAGGTAGTATCAAGGAACCCCGCATGGGACCGCAGAAACCACGCCCTTGCGGCCTACTGCTCAGAACACTCAGGCGTGTTCAAGCGTCCTGCTGGTGATGCAGGTGATGCAGGGGCTGCCGTTGTGGAGGCACGGTCGGGGTACCTCACCGTGCTGCTTCAGAGGCGCGCCCCTACAGTAGGTTTCTCCTCCAGCTACAGCGTGCTCAGTTGTCCGGACCACCCTGGTGACGGTCGCATCTGCGTCAACAAAAAACCTGTATGCGCGGTGAGCTGCTCTTTCATTTCCTGCGTGGAGTTGCGGCTCGTTTTGGTACGGCCAAATTATTTTATTTCTGGTTTAGGGCTGGTCAGATTATTATTAAACTTCTGGTTTAGGGTTGTCAAATTATTATTCAATTCCTGGTTTTGGTATTGCTCAATTATTATTATACTTCTGGTTTAGGGTTGGTCAAATTATTATATTTCTGGTATGCATAGGGATGGCCCAATAATTATCAGGTTTCTGGTTTACTTACTTAGTTTCTGGTATTTCTGGTTTAGGGTTGGTCAAATTATTGTTAAATTCCTGGTTTTGGTATGGCCCAGTTATTATTTTTACTCCTCATTTTGTTATGGTCTAATTATTATTATATTCCTAGTTTGGTGATGGTCAAATTATTGTAGAATTCCTGATTTTGCTATGGTCAAATTAGTCTTAATTTCACACTGTATTTCTGATTGTGGCTTATTCAAACTGCTCGAAGGTATTCATTTTAGAATTAAAATTTTCTGGATACTTCATATGGCAGAACAATTACAAATGCAGTAACACGAGAATTTAAATTTTGATGCTGTAACTCACTTTAGAGTTTCACGCACACATAGACGCGCTCTTTACGTTGTGGATTTATACTTTTCTGAAACCAACAATGAAAGAGAGCTTTTTTCCAAATTAGACAATTGGAGATCCTTTTCTCGACTGCGAAATTGCTTTATGTGGCTTCATTTTCTTTACGTTTTTCTTTGAGAGACTGAATACCGTTGCGCAGCTTCAATTTTTTCTTCAGTTTTAGACAATGTGAAAGTCTTTCCAAAACACAAACTTTCCTATAGCCTAATTTTGGACTGAAATAACATACTTTTTTCATGTTCTTATGGCGAGATACCGTAATTGCCATTATTACTTCTGCACTTTATGACCAATAAGACATCATTGCTGCAGCACTTGACCATTAAGGCACGATTGCTGCAGCACTTGACCATTAAGGCACGATTGCTGCAGCACTTGAGCATTAAGGCACGATTGCTGCAGCACGTGACCATTAAGGCACGATTGCTGCAGCACTTGAGCATTAAGGCACGATTGCTGCAGCACGTGACCATTAAGGCACGATTGCTGCAGCACTTGAGCATTAAGGCACGATTGCTGCAGCACTTGTTACAAGCATGTGCTGCAGCACTTGCTACAAGCATGTGGTGACGGTGTGTGCATACAGGCAGGTGCGGTGGGTGGTGCCTGTAACGAGCTGGTGTGTCCAGACAACTGTCACGCTGTCACGGCACACGGCGTGTGTGATGAGCAGTACGGCCGCTGCATGTGTTGGGACGGCTACACAGGCCACGACTGTGGTGCTCTACGTCAGCCACACATGGTACGGCTGGAGGGGAAGTGATGATTGGGGAGGTGATGGTGTTGGGGAGGTGATGGTGTTGGGGAGGTGATAGTGTCAGTGTTGGATGGAAGTCGTAGTATTGAGGTTGGAGGCTCACTGGAAGCGTTGAAGGTGTGGAGAGTGGAATCCAGCACGTCAGTTGCAGGGCGTTGGCTCACTGGAAGAACTAATCATTTTTTCCTGTGACAATTAAGTGAATTTTATTTGCATTTACCGATGGCTGTATGTGTTAAATTTTTTCCGTACAGTTTCTCGTATTTATTCTGTACCTGGCTGCATAGATTCTATGACTACCATATCGTTTTGAGCTGCACTTATTATATTTGTCAATATTTTGATTCCGTTTGATAATCATATAGTGGGTGTATATTCAATTTATTTATGATTCTTGGTTGTTCTTCTATATTGTTGTTTGTATTTTCTATATATATGTGCAATATTTTAATATTTCCTACAGTCCATGGCCAGTTTATTAGACGCACCTTTGTTTTTTCATATAATGTAGGATTGCGATGAGAAATCTCGACGCATTATAGTTCCATATGCTTAAAAGTAAATACTAAATGAATTTGAACAATTTTGGATAATAAATACACAGAACTGGTAGGGATAGACCTATATTTATCGACATCTACAAATTTTTTACAAATATGTCATCAGTCAGAAAATTACCCATATTTTCAATATTTAGTCGTTCCGCCCTTGGCGTCTATTAAAGCTGAGATACGTTTTTGCATACTATTAATGCATTCCTGTACTGTCTCCTGCAGCTTTGGGTTATGATTCCAGACATCAATAAGCTTCGAAATCACCCGGGTTTTTGTTGAAATCAACTCTTTTGCCATTTCTCTCTTTACCAGCTCCCACACATTTTCTATCGGGTTCATATCCGTTGAATTTCTCGGCCAGGACAATAGAAGTACATTCTGTTCATGTAAAAAGGCTTTAACTGAACGAGCAATATGGCAGGGAGCGCCATCTTGCATGAAAACGAAGGATTCTCCATTTGGAAACCAATCTCTTACCTGAGGAAGAAGCCTATCCTTCAACATCTGTCTGTATTGATCATGCCCCATTATCCCCTGAAAAACGTACAGACAACCAGTGCCCTGTTCGCTTATAACAGACCAAATCATGACTCGTGGGATGTTTTATAGTCTGTACAACACAGTCAGGATGATATTTTTCACCAGAGCGCTTTCGCTCAAACTGAGATTTCATCGCCAATATTTCAAATGGGCTCTCGTCACTGAAGCAAACCTTAAATAAAATGGAAAACGCACGATGAGTTTAGCTTTTCACGCGTCAAAGTGGAAAGTACAGTGTGTAGACACGTGTAGTACATCAGAACAGTACTCTACGAGACAGAAAATACAAAACCTACATCGTTTGTATAAATACTCACCGATTTCCACAAGTCCAAGTTTGTGTCCTTGAGGTCTCTGGCCCAATTGAGACGTTTCTCTTTCATAAGCGCAGTCAATTTTGGCTTCGTAGCGGGTCTGTATGTACAGACCCGCTCGGAAACCAAAATTGACTGTGCTTATGAAAGAGAAACGTCTCAATTTAGTCATGATTTAGTCTGCAGACAGGATGGGTTCAAACAACCGACGCATTGCTAAGAACTCTAAGCGCTCCAACTCTGTACGTTCCGGCGCTCATTCGGCAAGGTGTCGGTACGGCAGTAATCGACGTCAAGACGTAAGCGACAAAGAAAGAAGGATCGACCACTTATGGAATATTCAAAAGCCTAAATACTAACTATTTAATTCATCTTGCCGTTAATTGCCTTTTCTCTTATTGTGCTACTCGACGGTCTCTTTCTACTTCAGGCGCTCACTCCGAGTAAGACAAAAGACTTAGATATTCAGTGTCGGACCGGAGCTAAGAGAAGTGTAAGGGTTGGGACTGATGAGTCATTAGAGATCACTATAGAAGTGCGGAGTTACAGAAGGCACAGGCACACTGCACTCTGTAATACGAAATAATACATGGGCAGGTGGTGGTGGAGGAGCTGTTTGAGGTGCACAAGGTCCGTTCAGCATCACAGCAGCACCTGCTCACCGTACTGCCTCGCTTCGGCCACTCCATGCTGTCCGACAACCGGGGGGTCCTGTGGCTCTTTGGGGGGTACAGCCTGTCTCGTGGACCCCTTAACGACGTCGTCCAGTTCGACTCAAAGACGAACGCTTGGGTGGAGGTGAGCTTAATATGTTTGCATTGAGTGTTGAATTCTACCCGTTCTTTCACTGATTATTGGTCTTAATTGCCTCATTCTTACTGGTAGCTTTAATTACCATGCCTTCATCCCTCAAGGATCCTTAATTACCACGTTTTCATCCGTCACTAATCCCATCAATTACCATTCTCTCACCCCGCACTAATCTCCTTAATTACCATGTTCTTATCTTGCACTAATCCCCTTAATTACTATTCTCTCATCCTGCACTAATCACCTTAATTACCATTCTCTCATCTTGCACTAATCCCCTTAATTACCATTCTCGCGTCCTGCACTAATTCCCTTAATTACCATGCTCTCATCCCTAACTAGGACCTTTTATTACCATGCTCTCCTTTTTTGTGGTATAAAAATACTGTTGGAAAACATTTTATTCCGCAAACGCTATCAATTGTTGTGTTAAAGCTTGAGGCAA
>VCRD01006341.1:13026-27685 GCA_006783055.1 Trinorchestia longiramus
GTCTGTATTGATCCTGCCTTATTATCCCCTGAACAACGTACAGACGATCAGTGCCCTGTTCGCTTATAACAGACCAAATCATGACTGGTGGGATGTTTTACAGTCAGGATGATATTTTTCACCAGGGCGCCTTCGCTCAAACTGAGATTTCTTCGCCAATATTTCAAATTGGCTCTCGTCACTGAAGCAAACCTTAAATAAAATGGAACACGCACGATGAGTTTAAATTTTTGACGGGTCAAAGTGAAAAGTACAGTGTGTAGGCATGTGTATTGGCTTCCGAGCGGGTCTGTATGAACAGACCCGCTCGGAAGCCAAAATTGACTGCGCTTATGGAGCCATTGTCAGCCCATATGATGTAGATTTGGATTTTCTGTCTCGTAGAGTGCTGTTCTGATGTACTACACATGTCTACACACTGTACTTTTCACTTTGACCCGTCAAAAATTTAAACTCATCGTGCGTTTTCCATTTTATTTAAGGTTTGCTTCAGTGACGAGAGCCAATTTGAAATATTGGCGAAGAAATCTCAGTTTGAGCGAAGGCGCCCTGGTGAAAAATATCATCCTGACTGTAAAACATCCCACCAGTCATGATTTGGTCTGTTATAAGCGAACAGGGCACTGGTCGTCTGTACGTTGTTCAGGGGATAATGGGGCAGGATCAATACAGACAGATGTTGAAGGATAAGCTTCTTCCTCAGGTAAGAGATTGGTTTCGAAATGGAGAATCCTTCGTTTTCATGCAAGATGGCGCTCCCTACCATACTGCTCGTTCAGTAAAAGCCTTTTTACATGAACAGAATGTACTTCTATTGTCCTAGCCGGGAAATTCACCGGATATGAACCCGACAGAAAATGTGTGGGAGCTGGTGAAGAGAGAAATGACAAAAGAGTTGATTTCAACAAAAACCCGGGTGATTTCGAAGCTTATTGATGTCTGGAATCATAACCCAAAGCTGCAGGAGCCAGTACAGTAATTCATTAATAGTATGCCAAGACGTATCTCAGCTTTAATAGACGCCAAGGGCGGAATGACTAAATATTGAAAATATGGGTAATTTTCTGACTGATGACATATTTGTAAAAATTTTGTGGATATCGATAAATATAGGTCTATCCCTACCAGTTCTGTGTATTCATTATTCAAAATTGTTCAAATTCATTTAGTATTTACTTTTAAGCATATAAAACTATAATGCGTAGAGATTTCTCATCGCAATCCTACATTATATGAAAAAAGGAAGATGTGTCTAATAAACTGGCCAGGGACTGTATATTATCTTGTGTTGAAATTATCTTGCATTCATACTGGGAAGTGAAGAAAAAAGTGTACAACACAGTATTTGATTGCCTTTTGTTTAAAATTGAATGATGTACTATTTTTGTTCTGGGAATTATACATCATTTATGTTCAGTAAATTGTACACTATTTATGTTCAGTGAATCATACACTACAGGTGAACCTTTTATCAGGTAGTGGATTTGAAACGAAATATACCTTATCTGAGAAGATACCTTGTCTGATAGGGTACCTTATAGTCTCTGTCGAAAAGTCCTTCCACGGTAACAGCGTTAGAATCGTTGAGATACTTATAGGTCTCAAAGAGTTGTTCTCGCACTCTTCTTTGTTCTAGGGAAATGAGTTCAAGCTGTTGAAGATGCATTTCATAGCTAAGATTGCGGAGTTCAGGATCACTTTCGTTGCTCTACACTGAATTTTCTTCATTTTATTGGTTTCTTCGTAGGGTAGGAGACCACAGTTGTACAACTTATTCTAGATGTGGCCGGACTAGTGCTTTATAGAGAGAGAATATTTTGTTCTTTGGCTTGTATTAAGGCTTCTTGTAATGAAACGAAGGATCCTGATTACATTTTTAGCGCTTTTTCTCCACTTGCTTAACATTTTTGAGATTTTAAATGGTAATTGTACTAAGACCTGTTACGGAGCTTGTGCTCCTCACTGCACCTGCACTGTAGGAGTTACAGAAGACATCTGCAGTTATAGAAAACATACACACTGCACTGTAGTGTAGTGTAGCCTGAACAACACCAGTCACCAAACCAACAGCAGAGCGAAGGAAGAAGAAACCAGCCATCCTGTCTGTGGACAGGATGGGTTCAAACGACCGACGCATTGCCAAGAACTCTAAGCGCTCCAACTCTGTACGTTCCGGCGCTCATTCGGCAAGGTGTCAGTACGCCAGTATTCGACGTCAAGACGTAAGCGACAAAGGAAGAAGGATCGACCACTTATGGAATATTCAAAGGCCTAAATACTAACTATTGAATTCATCTTGCCGTTAATTGCCTTTTCTCCTATTTGGCTACTCGACGGTCCCTTTCTACCTCAGGCGCTCACTCCGAGTAAGACAAAGAACAAAGATATCCAGTGTCGGACCGGAGCTAAGAGGAGTGTAAGGGTTGGGACTGATGAGTCATTAGAGATCACTATAGCAGTGCGGAGTTACAGAAGGCACAGACACACTGCACTCTGTAATAAGAAATAATACATGGGCAGGTGGTGGTGGAGGAGCTGTTTGAGGTGCACAAGGTCCGTTCAGCATCACAGCAGCACCTGCTCACCGTACTGCCTCGCTTCGGCCACTCCATGCTGTCCGACAACCGGGGGGTTCTGTGGCTCTTTGGAGGGTACAGCCTGTCCCGTGGACCCCTTAACGACGTCGTCCAGTTCGACTCAAAGACGAACGCTTGGGTGGAGGTGAGCTTAATTTGTTTGCATTGAGTGTTGAATTCTACCCGTTCTTTCACTGATTATTGGTCTTAATTGCCTCATTCTTACTGGTAGTTTTAATTACCATGCCGTCATCCCTCAAGGATCCTTAATTACCACGTTTTCATCCCTCACTAATCCCATCAATTACCATTCTCTCACCCCGCACTAATCTCCTTAATTACCATGTTCTTATCTTACACTAATCCCCTTAATAACCATTCTCTTGTCCTGCACTAATCACCTTAATTACCATTCTCTCATCCTGCACTAATTCCCTTAATTACCATGCTCTCATCCCTATCTAGGACTCTTTATTACCATGCTCTCCTTTTTTATGGTATAAAAATACTGTTAGGAAACATTTTACTCCGCAAACTCTATCAATTGTAGTTTTAAGCTTGAGGCAATTTTGTTTCTTTTTAGAACTACACATCAGTTACACCCCTCTAAATTAGTAAACGTAATTTTATTTCCTTTAAGTCATCGGTACTATCTTTTCAGAATAAAACTTAAACTTCAAGTGCTTTACTGACACTGTGTTTCTATCCGATAATCGCGCTACCTAACCGTCTCAGTATTAATACGATTTACTGTCAGTTCAGTATCCATTATGTTCTCAATGTAACCCATTGTCTAATATGGAGGACGAGTTAATTGTAATTACAATTACATTTGTGATTATAATTGATAATTTGTAATTACAATTACGTTTATGATTATAATTGATAGTTTGTAATAACAATTACAAATATGATTATAATTGCCAATTTGTAATTACAATTACATATATGACTGTAATTGCAATTACATTTGAGTATAATTGATATTTTGTAATTACTGTATTAGTTCATCATTACCGGCCAGGTGACAGTGACAGTACAGCCTGGCAAACAGCCGCCTCCTCACCGCTATTTCCACTCTGCTGCGTACGTTCCTTCCAAGCGCTCCATGTTCATCTATGGTGGCCTCAGCAAGCACCGCTACCTCGGAGACCTCTGGAGCTTCAGCGTGGACAGCGAGGGATGGACTTTACTGGACCGTCCTGTCGTGACCTCTTCTGGGCGTTCCAATGACGGCTCTATGGACTTCCTCCTTCCTCCGCCTGTTGCTGGTCACACTCTCACGTACTGCAACGACGGCGAAAAAGAGGTTCTTATTCTCATCGGAGGGGTGTCAGATGTGTATGGGTTTCTAGACGTGGTATGGGAGTACCGTGTGTCTACTGGCGCTTGGTCAGTCTTAGAGACCTCTGGTACTGCTCCACTTGGTGTTTTTGGACACTCCACAGTCTACCACGCAAAAGACCGCGTGTTTTACGTGTATGGTGGATACACCTATAACGTAGACAAGGTGTCTCTTTTGGGAGAGCTTTATGCATTTCACTACCCCACTAAAGTGTGGTCATTACTCCCACCTGATAAGAAAATTAACAGTAATCCTTCATCTAGACCGTCTCCTCGAGCCTTCCACACTGCGGTCGCCAGTTCTGATTATCTTCTAATCATCGGCGGTTACGTGGAAGAGCAGCGGGACTCTCATCAGACCTTAATCGTATACTCATATGAATGTAATATGTGGATCCCACTTAATCAGTATCTCATCACACTGGTGGGTCCTCAATTACCCCCTCTTCTTGGCTTGGCGGCTGCTGCGTACGAGGACACTGCTTACATATACGGGGGGTACGACGGTGTCACCCAAGGTGGCATGATGAGCATACGCGTGCCTCTGGACTTGTGTACCTTGAATGCAAACGAGACGCAGTGCCGGGACAGAATTGGGTGCGCGAATTGCGTCGTCTTCAATGACTTAGGCAACAACTCGTCTCACTGCTACAGCAACGACCGTAACACGATGCAACCTAAAGAGTGTTTTGGTCACAGTGGAGGCATGGTGCCGGGTAAGGTGTGTGATGCAAGCTTGCTGCAGAAAGACTGTTACCAGTATACGTCCTGTGCTGCTTGTGTCGCTCAGTACCCAGCCGTACCTGGCAGCAAGCCTAAATGCAAGTGGTGCCGTCACTGCAACAAGACGAAGTGCATTCCTCGGGACAATAATTGCGTTACAGAGAATACTTGTGAGAAAGGTAGTAATAAAGCTGACATTAACGACACAAAAGTTATTGAAGATGCAGATCAGTGTCCTGAGAAATCCTGTGCTGCGTCTGATTGTACTAAATGCAAGGACCTCAAACACTGTATTTGGACCCGGCAAGTGATGAGATCTCATGCTACCTTCACACTCAACTTCAAACCAGTGTACGATTGGAACTGCGTTGACAACAGCATCTTGAATCACTCATCTTTTGTGGTGCAAGCTACTCCACCTCAGTCATGCCCTGCGCGATGTCACACTTATTCTTCCTGTAACGACTGCCTCAAATCTTATGGTTCTGAAGGTGGGTGGCAGGGCTGCTACTGGTCTGAGAATCTCCGGTCTTGCATGTCTCCAAGCTATGCTCCCATTGGATGCTTGGGCGGACGCTGTGGCCTTCTGCTACAGGAACCACCTTGTCCTTTGCCATGCTCCATGCACTCTACTTGCTCATCTTGTCTTGAACATCCGCACTGTGGCTGGTGTGCTCTGAACACATCGGTAGGAGGATTGGGCATGTGTCGCGAAGGTGGACTTGAATCGCCGCACTCAAGAGAGTGCAAAGACCTAAACTACAATCACTTCTTGAGGAACACCTCTGTTGTCACTCTGCATGGTTTGTCACCAGCTGGTCCACTACCTGCAGCGTCATGGCATTACCTAAAGTGTCCAGCCGAGGACGAATGTCGCAGTGGCCACCACGACTGCCATCCACGCACTCAAGAATGCGTAGACGAGGTTGATGGTTTTAGCTGCCGATGTGCTGCTGGGTACAACACTAGCTTAGATGGCTCCTGTGTGCCTCTATGTGAACAGGGATGTCTTCATGGAACCTGCATTGAGCCTAACAATTGCCTCTGTAACTTTGGTTATGTTGGGTTTAACTGCTCAATCAAGTGCAAGTGTAACTCCCATTCCGATTGTCGTGGCCCTGACCGACTCACAGAGTGCGTCAAGTGCCACAACAACACTGAAGGAGATCAGTGCGAGCGGTGTATGGACTTCTTCGTGGGTGACCCTACCAAAGATGAAGCGTGTGTGAGTTGCTTTGTGTACTGCAACCACCACACAAATGAGTGTTACCCTGTAGCTGAAGGAAGCACTTTAAGATCTTCGGCCATAACCAACCTAGAGGATCTCCCAGCACGCTCCGGCGTGTACGCCAACACCGTGTGCAGCAACTGTGCTAATAACACAGCTGGTGCGACCTGTGGGTCGTGCATGCCTGGCTTTTTCAGAGGGTCTTCTGATGGCAAAGATGGCTGCAAACCCTGCGAGTGTAATGGCCACTCCCAGTTGTGTGATCCAGTGTGGGGAGACGACTGCGCGTGTGCCAACAACACTGTATCTCCCTGCTCTGGCAAATCCAATAATAGAGGGCTACCTAGCAAAGATGAAGACAAGGACTGTCAGAAGAAGCAGTGCACGAAATGTAAAGATGCATATCTTGGCACTCCTAGTGGCGGTCATCATTGTTATTTTCAGATGAGTGTCGAGAAAGAATACTGCCTTGACTCAGAGTCCCAGTCAAGGTGTGATGGAGAACCTCGGTCAGTGCTACGATCTGGTCAGACAGTCTTTTTTGGAGTCCAGCCTAAGTTCATGAATGTTAATATTCGTCTCGTGCTGGATATCACCAAAGGTCGCGTAAAAGTTTATTTCAGTTCAGAGGACAATGCATTCTTGGTGAAGGTCAACGAAACATCGTGGCGCCATGTCGTCGAAATCGATTCTAATTACCGCATTAAACAGGACCACCCTACTTTCCTTGCTGTAACCAAGGCCCAAAACCGCAATTATATAGGCAATGGCCTCGGCATGCACGATATCATCAACGTTGCTTCTTCGCTTGCCAAAGACCCTTCTGTGTCAGTCATAGCCAGCAGTGCCAAGAAACCTGCGTCGAACTATAGCACTCTACACCCTGAGTACAGGCTCATAGAGCGGAAAGCACGTGGTCTGAAAACATTCATCACTGTTGAGGAACCCACTGACATTCTCATCGTACACAACGTGACCAACCGGCTTGTGATCACGCTCCCACAAAATGGTCATGATCTCAGATCAGCCAGATTTTATATAGTTATTCAGGGCATGGGGGAAGATGATGAGGTTGCTGAAGGTTCCGTTTTCTTTCGACAGGACCAACCGCGGATTGACTTATTTGTGTTCTTCTCTGTTTTTTTCTCTTGTTTTTTCCTTTTCTTGGCTGTGTGTGTTGTTGTTTGGAAGATCAAGCAAAGCTTTGACCTTCGTCGGGCGCGTCGTCGACACGTGGTGGAGATGCTACACATGGCACGTCGCCCCTTTGCCATTACGACGCTAGTTCTCCAAGACTCTGAGCCGCGATTCGTCAGCGAGACGACGACGGTGAGCTCTAACGACGTGCCAGGCAACACTGACTCGCTGCCTTGGTCTCCTGGCCGTCGGAAGCGAGGTTCTAACAAGAAGGAATCTCTCCAACATCAGGTACGCTAATGAATTTAAATTCCATCATAGTTATTTGTAGCTTTCGACGGAGAGTGTAAGCTGGTAGGTCCTTATCCAGACATGCTGAAAGATTTAAATTTTGTTTTGGATATTTGTATGTTTTAAGGTGAGAGGTAAGCAGGGTGTTTCTTATGACAGAATTACTTGGACTCTAGATCTTTCCTGTCAGACGTTAAAATTAACGCTTACCGGATTAATATTCTTGACTACATAGTTTAAAAATTATACCTGTTGCGAGTTACGTTTTATTTTGAAGTCTCACATTTTCTATGATATCTGGACATTTTTCAATCAAAAATGCCTTATGATTCAATCCTTGGGCGTTTACAACTTTGAAGTAAGAGATTTTTAAAATTTTAATTTTTTTTCAAGAAGTGCCTTGACACGTGTTTCTTCTTTCCCTAAACTTGTCTGTAATTATGAAGAGTACCAAATAATTAGTCAAATCTCGTTACTATGCCAGCTGTCGGGACCGAGTGAAAGTTGCATAGTAGCAAGAGTGGCATAGTAACGAGGGTTTGTAAAACGGCTCTATTTTCTCAAGTTACCTATCAGCTCAACCCAAAACTCTCACGAATTGTCAACTGGCGCATCATCTTTCGGCGGATCTCGTGCATCTCGTTGTCTAGCCGATCGCATGCTTGCATCACACCGGGCTTCCAGCTTCTCTACTTATGAACTTCCGGACGGAGCTGTATGCCAGCTGGGCTTCCTCGAACGGAACGAATTCCTCCTCACGGGATCTCTTGGAATTTCCGATTGCCAGAAGAACGAACTTCACGCTGCCGCTCATGTTTGTTCGGAAGCAGCTGCCAGAAGAGTCCAGTCTCGTCCAGGTTGAAGAGGTCGTCTGCGGAGAACTGTTCGAGAAAGGGTCGGAGAACCTGTTATTGCCACTCAAGAAGAGATTGCGAATCCACCGTTCCAGCTTCGCCTTGCACTGCCTTCAACGTGATGCCGTGGTGCTTCTTGCTATTGTCCAGTAAAAATTCTTCTTGATCAGATTGCCGCCGACAGGCAGATTTTGTCCTCTTGCTTGCTTCAGCCACATGAGCACCCCATCGTCGAGCTTCGGGTCATGAGCCTGCGTCAGCTTCATGCGCTTCGATGGAACTTCAGCTTTGATGGCTGCCTCGATTGCATCCTTCTTGCCGAGAATGCTCTTCACTGTGATTTTCTTAACTTCGATGCCCCATTTCTTGCTCATTTCCCTGGCCAGCTTGAACTGATTCGGCTCCTTCCTAGCGGCATCGATGATCTCCTTCTTTTCCTTCAGTGTAAAGTTGGTTCGCTTGTGCTTCTGAGCTGACGTTGTGGGCTACTTTCAGGATCTAAAAAAAAATTTGATTCGAAAAATAAGGTACAACACTCGCAATCGTGGCATGGTAGCGAGACTAGAGGCGGCATAGTGAATTTATTTTCTATTAAATTTTGTCGGGCACGAGCAAAAGCGGTATAATAGTGAGAGTGGCATAATAGCGATGTGACATAGTAACGAGATTTGACAGTACCTCTTTTACTCGTGCCATACAAAATTCAATAGAAATTAAATTTACTATGCCACCTCCTAGTCTCGATACTATGCCACGATTGTGTGTGTTGTACCTTATATTTTCGAATTCAATTTTTTTTCAGATTCAGAAAGTAGCCCACAATGTCAGCTCATAAGCGCAAGCGAACCAACTTTACACTGAAGGAAAAGAAGGAGATCATCGATGCCGCTAGGAAGGAGCCGAATCAGTTCAAGCTGGCCAGGGAAATGAGCAAGAAATGGGGCATCGAAGTTAAGAAAATCACAGTGAAGAGCATTCTCGGCAAGAAGGATGCAATCGAGGCGGCCATCAAAGCTGAAGTTCCATCGAAGCGCATGAAGCTGACGCAGGCTCACGACCCGAAGCTAGACGAGGGGGTGCTCATGTGGCTGAAGCAAGCAAGAGGACAAAATCTGCCTGTCAGCGGCAATCTGATCAAGAGGAATTTTTACTGGACAATTGCAAGAAGCGCCACGGCATCACGTTGAAGGCAGTGCAAGGCGAAGCTGGAACGGTGGATTCGCAATCCCTTCTTGAGTGGCAATAACAGGTTCTCCGGCCTTTTCTCGGGCAGTTCTCCGCAGACGACGTCTTCAACCTGGACGAGACTGGACCCTTCTGGCAGCTGCTTCCGAACAAACATGAGCGGCAGCGTGAAGCTCGTTCTTCTGGCAATCGGCAATTCCAAGATATCCCGTGAGGAAGAATTTGTTCCGTTCGAGAAAGCTCAGCTGGCATGCAGCACCGTCCGGAAGTTCATAAGTAGAGAAGCTGGAAGCCTTGTGTGATGCAAGCATGCGATCGGCTAGACAACGAAATGCACGATATCTGTCGAAAGATGATGCGCCAGCTGACAATTTGTGAGAGTTTTGGGCTGAGCTGATTGGTAACTTGAGAGAATAGAGCCGTTTTTCAAACCCTCATTACTATGACACTCTTGCTACTATGCCACTTTCGTTCGGTCCCGGCGGCTGGCATAGTAACGAGATTTGATGTTATAATAGTGAGTGGCATAGGAACGAGATTTGACTACCGTTTTCCTAATGTAATAATTACCCCTTTTTTAATGTAACTTCTGGGCTTCAGTCCGCTACGGTTGTGGCAGAAAAATTTGCTCAAATTGCTGTAGCACAAACATTTTGATGGACATCTTGGCTTGTGTTGTACGAGATGCTCTTAGTCTTGCGTTCCCATCATCATTTACTTTTACCCTCTCATATCGCACAATTCAGTCACTAATGACCCATGATCACCAACAAAAGTAACTAAAGCAGCTCGTCTGTAGTACTGCGAACCAATTGGTGTGGGTTTCTAACCTAGAACTAGCGAACCAATTGGTGTAGGTTCCTAATTGACAACTGGCGAACCAATTGGTGTGGATTCCTAACTGAGAACTAGCGAACCAATTGGTGTAGGTTCCTAATTGACAACTGGCGAACCAATTGGTGTGGATTCCTAACTGAGAACTAGCGAACCAATTGGTGTAGGTTTCTAATTGACAACTGGCGAACCAATTGGTGTGGTTTCATAACCTGATAGTATACCTTGTACCACGGAACGTCCGTTATTTTGTTTAATTTTGTGCGATTAATGTAATTAATATTTTGTGCAATAATAGTGTACATTTTTCAAGTTTCAAATTAACATGAATAATTGAAGTTTAAATAATGATATTTTCCATCTAAAACATTAATCTTTATTCAGTAAATGTCAGTTGCAATTTTTCATGTTTCATCAGATTTATTTATGCTCATTTATGGTTATGTAAAAAATATTTTTTGTGAATTTTACACTATTGCGAGAACAAAGTTATTGAATTAATTTTCTATGTAGATTATTCAGGGATATATTTCAGGTTCGAATTTGAATATTTTACAAATTTTAACTCTGAAATCGATAATTCTCCATGATGTGTCTCAAACTCATAATTTTGAAAGTGGTGGCTTTTTTATTTACTATTAACTATCAATCAAATGATTTAAGAATTACGTCTTCTATTACTGATTTTGTGAAACTCTGATGTTCTGAAGTATAAAAATTTGTATCATTGAAACTTCTTTAAATTTTAATTTTTAAGAACAATGTTTCTTAATTCTATTTTTTGTGATCTCACAATTTTTCATACAAGGTTTTTCTAAATTCTACTTCTTGAAGTTAAATTTTGTAATGACTGTATTTCAAATTTAAAAAGTTATTTTATAGTTTTAATTTTGACTTCATAGTTTTAGCTTTTTTATTTTAACGTTTATCTATCAGATTTTTATAGTTTCAACTTTTTTATTATAGTGTAAACTTTTCCTATTTTCATTTCTACTTCTGTAGTTTTAAGTTTTTTCTAGTTCAGTTTTTCAATTTAAACTACTTTGCTTGCACTAAATTAATGGATATTCTCTGTACAAAATTTTTTTATACATTCTTATTTCTCAAAATTTTCAAGTGTTTTATATTACTACTGGCATATTTTATTAATTATTTTAATTTTCATTTTGTGTCTAGTTTTATTATTTTGGTGATTTTAATTCCATTTTCTTAGTTTCTTTTTTCTAATCACGTTATTAATTCACGAATATATGTACATATATTGTTTATTAATTGAGAATTTTTATTTTTTAAGTTGGTTCTTTTTTCATTCAAAATAAAATGATTGAAAACTTGAACTGTTTGCAAGTACATATAAATAAATTCTATTAACTCCCATAAATTTTGTGTTTTGTTTTACACAAATTCTCATTACTCAACATCGTTCATCATTTTCTTTTTCTTTTATGTAGTCTCATTTTTTGCTTACATTTCGTACGGAATTCTGATTATCTTAACGTGGTAACTCAAAAAATATTCTTCATCTTTTATGGGACTGATTTTTCAGAATTAAGACCCGATTCCACCACATTCATTTCAACTTTTTCAAGCGGAAAATTAAGTTATTTCGTTTTTCAATCTCCATGTTTTCTAAAGTTTCCTTTGACTCGCAGGTGCCGTTACAGCAACACCAGCAACAGCAGCAGCAGAACCAGCGCTCAACCACTAGCCCTCAAGACTGGGAAGTCGGTCCTGTAGCAGTGGAACCTACAGACGACGGCATAGCTGCTGTAGTGACCGTTGTGGTGCAGTTGCCTGGCTTTGGGGATCCTGAAGACGGGTTACCTGATGGAGGAGGTCATCCTCCGTCTCACCGTCTTGCCTTGGGATCTGCCCTGTGTCAGGTCTCGAGGATTTATCCTCCTGCTAGTAAACAATTCCAAATCCGGAGACGAGTGTCTCACGGGGCTTCTTAACCAACACCTCCTTTTGTAGCTGTGTTCTTTTTCCTGCTGTGATGAGCTTACTTAAATCTCGCTAGGGTAAGTCTACTTATTTCCTACCCTTTCTGTAAGGGAAATTATGCGTGATTGTCCCTTTTCTAGGGTAAGTTGTGGGCTAATAACCCTTATCGTACAGTCATCTCTGAAATAAAGCCTGTTTCCTCTCTAACTACTTCACGTCGCAAATTCAAGCCTGTAGGAATACATTTTGCTTTTTCTTAGCAAAATTCTTTATCCTGTGCATCATGTCTGAATTTGCGTTGTCTCTTCCACTGAAATTCAATTAACTACTAATAGAGTATGCAACTAGGGAGAATTCACTGCATGTATCAAAGCTTTATTTATTTTAATGTACAGTCTACACTTCTTTGTACATTCTTAAAGGTAGAAAACTATTCAGTGATCGTTCTCTGTTCCAGATGAGCTGCGAGAAAGATAGCCTAGGTAAGAAGTCACTGGTTTCATATTCGTAGTTTTAACAAGCTGTCTGATGATACTCAAAGTCTATGTGTATGTGTGAGTAGGAACTGTGTTACATGTATTATATATAATAAAGTGCATCTTTTTAGATGTCCTTTGATAGCCCATGTTATTCTCTCTTGTCACTCGTTTTAAGAACTTATACGAGGAAAAGAAATTATTGAAAAGTTGTTCTTAGAAATTTTATGTCTGCAGATCATAGCCAAAGGCTTCTAAATGTTGGTTATTGGTGACAAAATTTGGTTTCCTGTTGCAGTTGGCGTTGTTAGTTAGAAAAATGGTATAACTAGCGACGCTATTTTGCTAATATTCTACAGTAATTGCGGTATTCCAATTAACGGCTTGCTTAGTACTATGTAGTTGCAGCACTTCCAAAAATTATTTCTGTGCTCTCTCTATGAAAATATAGAACGTCTTGTAAAGCCACTCGACTCGTTGGTTTGATTTTTGCACGACCCACTGATCGTTCGTATTGCCATCTGCTTGCCCCGTGCATTTCTCTGTCCTACTGTAGGAATACTGGAGATTTTAGCTTGCAAGTAAATTGGTTTGTAATCATTCTTGTGTATGGGGAACGGGACGATGTGGATCACTGCAATTCAGGGGTGAGATGTTCAGTTGGCAAGAAGGGAAAAAGTGTAAACTTTTCGTCTGTCTTAATATTTGTTTACGTACTGAAGCTACGTTTAGAATTTGATTTCGTTTATCAGTATTTGTATTGTAATTACTGACCAAATGATCGTAATTATTCAGGTTTCAAGTTTTTTTACACGACTATATGGTTAGAAATTTCAAATTCCACTTTAAATAATTTATTCGTGTTTAGAGAGAGCAATATTTGTTGTAGGCAGGACGTGTTTCAAGTTTTTTTTTATAAATTCAGCCTCATGAAAGCTAAATTTGTAAAAAAAAAAACATTTAGTCTATCGCGGAACTTTTTTACGACAATCAGAATCGTGATTGCAAACTATTCTGTATCAATGCAAAATGGGGATGTAAAACATTTGTATGAGTGGGGATGATTGCCTTTCAGTTAGCATTCTGCCGGTGAATTGTGTAGGAATAACTTCAGTCAGTCAATGCATTTCAGGTTGAAGTCCATGCTTGTATTAGTATTAAGCCTGCTTGTCCCTCTTGCTTAATCTTTTATGGCAATGGAAACGTGTATGTACGGTTGATAAATTGTCTTCTACATTTTGTTGCATGCATCAATTTCAAAATTGTAAACCTTTTTTTACCTACTTTACGAGATACAGCCCCACGCAGTTCTAAGCAGTTTGATGACGTTGATGTACTTAAGAAAATATATTTTCAAAATCATAAAATTAGTGAAGGCTGTGAAGCGCCTGTTTCTTATGGTATATTGAATCCCATCAAGCCCAGATCTCGAACTTACAATTTGTGTTGGAATTTTTTTATATTTTGTGTAATTCTGTTCTAGACAAATTAACTACAGAATAAATGACTACCTTATTTGTTCGTGCGAGTACAACGTCAGTGCAAACCTGTCATTAAAACGTACAGTGGGCCAATAAGAAAGTCCGCACAGCCAATATTTTCTAAAACTTGTAAATTACGCTCAATTTAAGGTAACTGATCAAAACAACCTGTAAACCATTCGATTCGGCGTTGATTCCTCTTTAATATTGTATGTTTATATTGGATTTTCAATTGAACTATGCAAGTGTTCAGGTCAATTTATATATAAAACACAAAATTAAGAAGGCTAAAAGAAACTTCGCCTAATGCAAAAATATTATTTTAATGAAACATTAGTACAAAATTACATCCGAAACAAAGTAAACTAGTCAGCATTTAGTAGCATAACCTTTCTGTGATTTGACAGCCCGCAATCTCTTCGGCATTCCCTCGATTAGTTTGCGACAGAACTCCGGTGAAAGGATGTCCCACTTTTCTTGAATTTTTGTCCACAGTTCATTAAGATTACTAATATTATCGTTGCGTAGCTGTTGTTTGATGTAGTGCCATACGTTCTCAATTGGATTAAGGTCTGGTGATTGGGCA
>VCRD01006343.1:2691-16036 GCA_006783055.1 Trinorchestia longiramus
TGGTGACAATGTCCCAAAGAAATCAGCAACCTACAAATGGATTAGTCGTTTCAGAAGCGGAAGAAATGAGACTGAAGATGATCCCCGCAGCGGCAAGCCATGCACATCTGTTTGTGTGGAAAACATTGATGCTGTTCGTGACCTCATTGAAAAGGATAGGCGAATAACCACCGAATCAGTAGCAGACACACTCAACATCTCCGTGGGTTCTGCAAACACAATTCTGGTGGACAGTTTGGGACTGAGCAAGCTCTCCGCTCGATGGGTTCCTAGGCTGTTGCGCCCAGATCATCAGGAATCAAGGGCAGATCTTTCTATGGAAATTTTGAACAAGTGGGATGAGAACCCTGAACTTTTTCTGCAGCGAATTGTGACCGGGGTTGAAACATGGCTCTACCAGTACTATCCCGAGGACAAAACTCAATCGAAGCAGTGGCTGCCCAGGGGTGGAAGTGGGCCAGTCAAAGCAAAATCTGAGCGTTCAAGAGGAAAGGTTATGGCCACTGTCTTCTGGGATGCAGAGGGGATCTTGTTAGTTGATTTCCTCGAGAACAAGAAAACTATTACAGCTGTTTATTAAGAAGAGATTTTGAGAAAATTGTCTAAGAAAATCGCAGGAAAATGCCCTGGGAAGCTGCTTCGGCGCGTCCTCTTCCACCACGACAATGCACCCGCGCACGGCGCTCGGCAGACCAGAGCTGTGCTACTCGAATTTCGATGGGAAATCATTCGACATCCACCTTATAGCCCCGACTTAGCCCCATCCGACTTCTTTTTATTTCCAAACCTGAAAAATTCATTGAAAGGTACCCAGTTTCCATCAGTTGAAGCAGTAAAAAGAGCTGCCATGACATGGTTCAAATCGCATGACTCTCAGTTTTACACAGATGGACTTACAGGCTGGTATCAGCGTTTGCAGAAATGTATTGACCTAGATGGAGCACATGTTGAAAAATAAACATTATGACTTTGACCGTTTTTTCAAACTGTCATTTTTCCACGAACTTTTTGAAGCCCCCTCGTACTCAGAGAAGTGAAGCCTATGTGACTTTAATAAATTGTGTTAGAATATTCCAATTCATAGACACCTCTTAGTCCCAAGTTGACTTCAATATCTTTTTACGACAAGGACGAATATCTTTTTGAATCGGTTTCGAAATGAGTACCCGGGAGAGTAAGGAATGAGTGAGCCCTACGGGACAATATTACAGGGAAGAGAGCTAAGTTTTATGTACATGTTCAATGCATTCAATACATGATATTGATTCAATTATCTCCGGCAATCTTGCCCTGTCTTGATGCTGCTAAGAATGCTTGAGCGTAGTCCGTGTAGCCCAGTTACTTCCGAATCACGAATAGTCGGTCGGTAGTCGCGCACGGAACATAGCTGTTCTGTGGCCAGGAAGTTCTGTTCTGTCGCTCGTTCCTGTGGTGACATGCGATGGCGAGGATCCGGCCAGTTCGGAAGTGAAGTGTAGTTGTTCACACTGTTATTTCTGCAGTGTAATTGTCGCGCTGCTGTCCGATCTCAAGAAGCCTTTTCCCCGCTATGTAGTTAGCTAATGCCGATTGTTCATTGGTTGATATGGCTTGACGTAGGTTTTTTGATGTATTGCAAATTTGTGATGCACAACAAATATTCAACACACAAGCTTGTGACTATTCTGCAAACGTAAATTCTTAAATTATTTTATTCGGTTATTGTATTGTTCGCATGCCATTCTTGGTATGGTGGCTGTCTCGGTTGCATTATTATTTGTAAACATTTTTAATTTCTTAGTGAAGACATGAATACCGTTTGAGGTATAATCAACCATAATATTTCTACCACTCAAGGGCGTTAATGCTCATGCGTTTGAAAATTTTATGTTCATGCATATGTCATGTATCAACTTAAGTAGAAATTAATTACCCTTCTTTGTTTTCTTTCTTCAAAGGAAAGTTTTCTCTTTTTTGTTATGAAGGTTTACCTGCTGAGAGCACAAGTGCATCAGACCTCCACGTTTCTTTAGACACTAGAATTTCTCGTAAAAATTGTCTAATAAAATCAGAATTTTTCTTGGGAAAAATTAGTTCAATTAATGAGTTAGCTCTCGTGCTTACAAGCACGAGAATAATAAATATATAATGTTTAGGCTTTTTGCCGATTTAAATAGTTACACAAATGTATTCTGTATATTTTAATTTTGTTTGGAATTCAGTACGATCTAGCTTGGAAATAGTGGTAAATAGTTCATTCGCTCATGCAATCGAGTTTGCATCAAGTTGTTCGGATTCATTTATATCACGGAAGCCAGATAATTTCTTATGTTCGATAAATTTTGAATCGGGCGATGAATTCAAGTCGCAGTGCATGACATGGATCACATTTTTTAACCAGTCGGAAAAGTAAAATTACATTTCTAGCTCCAGCTTGTGTTCGTTATCATGAAATTCAATTATGTTTGCGTCATATTGACCAATATCGATTGACTGTTTAGTCTTATTTTGTGTACATGAAACTAGGAATTGAAAACGTAAGGTATTTTCTGCGTTGAAGTACAATTTGTCATGGTATATTCCACTCTTCCTTACGTATGTCACAACGATTTCCAGCTTCAGTGTGAAGCTTAGTTTGTGACCCTTGCCATGTGCGCTTTCTCGTTTGAATACTTCTTCTTTTTTCTCCTTGTTCCGTTTAAATTATATTCTGCAATCGTTTTTTATAACAAGTTATTTCTGCACTCTGGAAATACTAGATTATCTATCTGTTCTAGGTGCTTCAAATTAGCTCACTAAACAAATTTAAGGGATTTTTCTTCTTGCCTCTTTTGCTTTGCCTCGTCTATCTGGTCAGATATCAGATTATCTCCTTTGGGATTTTAATGTATTGAAAATTGCAATGTAATATTGAGTTGATTACAGTAATGATTTTATTCGTTCAGCTTAGTGCCGTGGTGGCTTGTTCTAAGAACTAAGCGCTGGGGACCCTCAGCTACCCCTTGTAAAATCAGCAGCTCATTTTAGAGGGATCTATTACGGGTTTATTGTACTAGTATGGTTGACTATCGTTTTTTACCTCCCTCTTTCAATGGTACACAGCTGTAGAAATGTCAGTTCCAGTGCTAAACCCCATTTTCCCTAAAATGTGTTCTATCTTCTGTTCTTTTACGCTGCACGTATTTCTTCAGAGAACGTGGCATTAAGCATTCAGAGTTGAAAATTTGTTTATTCGAGTGTTATCAGAATCTCCATCTTGCTTTCATTTGCACTCATAACATAGACGTCACGTCGGACTATTATATGGTACTTCATGCAGAGATCCTAAAGTGCTCGGTAATTGATGCGATCGATGTTTCTTTCCATATGGGATCGGTATCTCTAGTCCTAGTAATAATAGCACATGTAATCAACCCATTTGCGGGAAAATTGATGCACTGCTTTACTGACTCGGTGTGCCTGCCGTTTTCTGGCCTTTCCCTCTTTAGTTCATGTATTCGTTGTGTCATTATGAATGTTAAGCATTAATATACACTTAAAGGAAGCGTGTACTCATGATTGGCATTCTTACTGAGGTATGTTTGGGACGTGTAAATTAGGAAGTGTGTACTCTGCATATCATGATAACGAGTATGCCTAGCATGAACGACGTGTTAATGTTCGTGTAGATGTAGTCATAGACACAGAACTATAATTCTTTCAATAGTTCTTGAGCCTTCTTCGTAATTCTTAAGGCTGCGAAAGTGGTTTGTTGAATATTTTGCGTGTCAGAGCTTATCATTATTTTACGTCTAGTCGACTCGTTTTGATATTTTCAATTTTCATAATGAATGCTTTTCAAGCCAGTGATTTTTTATTATTTTCCAAGCGGTATGGAGGTAGTTTCTCATTACTTATAGAGTGCACTGCTTGATTTAAGCTTATCTCGGTTGGGTTGAAGATTGCTAGAGGATGAGATCCCATATTTTTAAGGATATCGTATATTTTCTTACGAATGCTTCTGAAAAACTTATCATTATCGTTAAGTTGTACAGGTTGTTTTATTAATTTATGTACAAACATTGGTCTTGTATAGTGTACATATTTTCATTATTTGTAAAGATGAATAAAGTTAACCAAAGACTGTCTGCGTACTTTTTTGTTTCCTTCGATGTGTTGTGCTTCGATCGAAATTAAGTCTTGTTTCGATATTCCACCGATTTTCAATTAGCCACGTAAAAATATCTAAATTTTATGTGGATCTTGCTGCTATAATTTTCATCACGCGTCACTCGTTAGTTCCCTCCATGTACGTAGACTGGTCATTTCATTCAATTAATTGATACATCTCGATTTCTGCTACCCAGCCTAGTAAAGTCGTTTGAATACTCACTGTAAGCAAATAAAATACCTCATTTATTAAAATCTATTGTATTAACCTGAAAATATTCATTGTACTTCGAGAAAAACATGCAGCGTATTCATGAAGTGAAGAACTCGTTTGGAGAAAACATTTAACTTCATTTCATACTAGGGTGATTAAATAATTCTGCGAAGACCTTTAAAAGAAACGTGGATCCTTTGCTCGTCTTCGTCGCTGGTTTGAAAATTTCAATTATGGAGCTAAAGCAGCGATCTCCTTCGCAGGTAATCAGAACCCATCTCAAGAGTGAAGAAAGATTTTTCAGCGTGATAGGAAGTTTCTCGTTCCTTTTTAAGGTACTGATAGAAACTGCTGACGCGAACTCAAGTTATTTCAAAGTTTGAACGAAAGTTTAACCAAGCGATCAGTTCCTGTCGTCCGGAATAGTCATGGCTCGGGCCACTTCAGCCGCGACCGAATGCTCGCTCAGATCCGCTGTCCGGGTTTCAAGTCCTCGAATTTATGAGTGGTTTCCTGCACTGGTTTTGGTAGTTTTTGTTGATTTATGTTACGTACTTATGATTAAATAAAACTTTACTGATCGATTCCTGTTGAAATGCACTGGTCAGAAAGTGGTGATTGTAGTAATAGTGATTTGATTCTTGGTGATCATTGGTTACAGGTAAATGGAGTCCAACTCATGGCATTGCTTGCTCGCTCAGTCTGTTTAGTGTAGTTTCTACCTCTCCAAAACAAAATCATCTGACTTGCATACTTTGTATCAAGATAATGAAACTTGTAGTGCCTTGTGAATTCGTCATTTTGAGCCATAATACTCTCGTGAATAAGAATATGAATCTAGTAATATACAAGGGGCTATGCTTTGATAAAATTGAAAGAAATCAGCTAAACGTAGCACTTTCTCTCACAGCGTTTTCACATCTGGCTCATTACCCATGCATTGGCTTTTCAAACGTGCTCATTCCTCCAAAACCTTTAGATTGGACAAACTTCTTTTGGCTTCTCAGCGTTTTTGAGGCAATTCACCGACTCGAACTTACTTTAAAAATTGTTGATCGTAAAAGAACGAATGACAAACAGTTTACACTTCAATGAGACTCCTGCAGCTTCGCAAGTAAAGTTTTACTTAGAAAAAAAAGTGCATTTAGTTTCTAGGGCTGGAATTTTTTCAATGATATACAAAATGTAACATTGTTATAGTGACATTTCAAAGCCTTTTTAACTTAGGTTCAACGGAAATTATACCTGTTAGGTTTTTGGCCAATTTTAAAAATTCTCTGAGCTCATTTAGTGTGACGTTATTTGCCGACCAATGCGGATTGAAAGTAACCTGCTTTATGAAAGCAGCTAAATTCAACCTATGCTTCAAAGTATATTTGTTATTTCTATTGACTCTAGATTATAATTTACTTTTCCGGTTTTAACCTTTGAATGACTGAGATGCATGTACGGGAGTACATATATGGTAGAAGTATACCTTAATCATTTCACAAATTGTCTCTTTTGTAAAAACGTGTGTAATTGGTGGATATATTAGATTGGAAGTTTCAGAGGTTGAAATCATATTGGGTAACTGAGACGGAAAAATAATTTAGGTAGAACTGAGACCAAAACCTCTCCTGAAGTCATCCATGCACGTCAAGTTTAAAGATTGTGGCTACTGACTAGGAATTTTATTTTTCGCATTTCAAGAATTTAAAAAAATAATTATCGGAAAACGTGATCATTTGCATGAGTTTTTCATAACATTTTTTACGACCTATTTTCCCACATGAAACCTCTGTCTAATTTCAAGTGTCAATACTGATACATTGATTGAACAACATCAATCGTTGTACATGTTTGAAATACCATAGGGACTCCAATGCAATTTGTACTGACAGTTCTTAGTAGTTTGGATTAGCCTCAACAAAACTAATCTCGCCCATACCTAACTACGCACTTCAAGCCTCGCGTTCAAAGTTTCTTAAGAAACTAAGAAAATCTACAGGTGGAAAACCTCACAAAGTTGTCACAAATGCCTCCGTTCGACCTAACGAAGCTGTGTGAACTTTTCGTGAATCACCATCCGAATGAGTTACATTTCGACGAGAAGTTGAAGTTTAAATTCGCAAATTATGTTTATTTTTCACAATTTCGACACTTTCAAATTTATCCAAACTTTTTTAATAGTTAATAACTGATTCGAAAGACATGACACAAGAATTTCCTGTCGATCTCACGTCGAAAACGTCAGTACCTCTGTAAACTCCACTCTAGGTTAATAATTGTACAATCTGATACCATAAACTTTTTTTTTTAGCGCAGAGGGTTACACACAACAGTTTTCAAATGAATTTACGAGGAAGAGAATGACTACAGGTATACCAGAAAAGCCTAGTAAATTTTATGCGTGTTTTGCAGTGTATGGTGTACGCGCAGTGTATAGTGTACCCAAAAAAGGAGCAATTAGGCGATGTTACTACAGCAACAAAACGCCCATTTTTTCAAGTCCAGGATGGCGGCTAGTAAACAAACTTGTTACATAAGAAGCCATTGTTTATAACTCTTTTTCATTGCTGCAGTATGGGTTTTCCTTCCTTAGATAGAATTACTTGTTATGACCTGTTTCCATAGCGTGTGTTCTAGGACACAACGGTCCTGTGAAATTCTATAACTATTTCCCTATGGTAAAAGTTTGTTCTGCTTCGTACGAAGCTGGTTTTCACAATCCAAACTTTTGTTGCACTACGTCCAGCCTTAGTCTTATTTCATCTCGTTCGTTGACGTACACGGTGTCCCCAAAAAAATGTTTACATTTTTAAAAGGCTGTACTTTGAATACTACTGGTGTAAATATGGTGGATAACAACGTATTTTGAATACAAAATAAAACTTATGACTCCGTTCTTTCGAATGAGACTTGTCCCAGCCTCCTAGCACTAGTAATATTCAAACTACCGTATAGCCTTTTAAAAATGAATGCTTACATTTTGGCGGACACCCTGTAGCATTGTTAGTCAAATTAATACAATTCTACATCCATTCTGTATTTCTCCGTAGGAAAATAATCATGGGATAAACACATGGTATCGCTATAATAACGGAGGCTCAATGACTTTTCAGACTTCCGAACATTATCTTCAGTAAGCCGTTTTGCTTGTATGTATATTGCACGCGCAGATTTCTTCAAAGTAACTATTTGAAATTATAGCAAGTGTAGTAAACTTCTACTACTTACATTTAGTAACTTCTAAATATAAAGAATTTTCATTTCCTGCAATACTGTGATTTAAACACACAAATGTGTTCAGCATGAGGCTCTTCTAAAATTAGCATCAAATTTAATAAAACCCATGCTAATAATTTTAAACATTTCCTACGGAGGGACCCACTTTTTCAGTTGAGTTAAGTTAGGTTTGGTGTAAATTTTTTTACAGAGCCTTCTAGTGACTGTGGACAAAGTAAAAATTTGTACCGTGTAGGCAATCGCAAGAAATGTGTAAATAAAAACTGTATAAAATATAAAGCAAGAATTTGTAAAAAAAGTAAAGAATAAATGCGGTTATAATGTTCCTAAATTATAAAAAGATATTTCGTTCTGAACTCTACTTTACTTTAATTGAACCTACAAATGAGTCTCATCGTTTCTTTGCACCCTGGGCTATAAAATGCGTATAAAGCATTCAAGTTAAAATGTCCTTTTAGCAAATGTCATTTTTTTGGTAGGAATTCATCCATTTTTTTAGCGTTTTGTGTATGCAACAGAGTAGTTTTTGCAACGCTATTTATACTCTTAATAACTCCACTTACAATCTTGTCTGGTTTCACTAATTTTTCATTCAGACTTAATAACGTGGATTTGAAGCTTAAATTCAATTTTATTTGTGAGACTTCGTAGCCTGGCGCTCAAGTTCAAAGAGCTTTAAACTGATTTGATTAAATTTCTTTTGAAGCTTTTGGTCTGTAATTCTTTTTCTTATGGCTCGGGATAAAAACTTCCACAATAACTGTTTTCCTTTTGACAGTGACCTAAAGAAGGCAGTCAATGTTGAAACACGCGCTTAACTGATATTCCCACAGTAAAGCCTTTACTTATGGTAAATGAATCGTATTTGCTTTCGTTGCACCTCATTCTCACGTCGAACTGGGATACGATAACTTCTGTGGATTTCAAAGTACAAGCGTTTTTGCCAGTAACGCTACTAAAAAATCTACAGATGCGAGTGAAAAACGTTTTCTTTTAAGACTTGATAATTTCAGGAGCACAATAATTAATTCTGTTTAGCAATCAATTGTTTATTATCATTTAAGGTAAATTGGATGCGAATTTAAGTTTAGAAAAGGAACGACGTAAATAATTGAGCGTACCCTGAACTTTAAACCTGTTTTGATGAAAAGTTAATAAGTAGAAATTTAGGCTCGTTGCAGCTTACCACTCACTAGTGAAGCAATTGTGGCACTGAAAACTGAATAATTCTCAAACTTTTCTTTTCTACAGAGAAAATCATCCAGCGTACCAGAGTGTCAGTCGAAACATTGCGTGGTGATATTGCAATCATTGACTCGTAAAAGAGCAGAAAATATACCGTCATGCCCAAACTTTAGTGGGAAAGCAGTTAGAATTTCAGAATTCTGAAGCTACACGCGAACACGGCTGATGAAAACGCCGAGGACGCACGAGTTCGGCAGAATTCTGCGTGCATCACAATCAAGAGGTAAGCAGCTACGACTAAAATTTCTACGGCTTTTCATAATGTCAGACACATTCATTAGTTATGAATACGTATGTACCTTCACTGAAGAAATATTCTAATAAATTTTGCACATATTATTAAGTATTTACAATATCTAGAGTGAAGTCAATTGAATTTGTAGAAGAAACTAGCCCGATCAGTCATAAAGATCAAGCAGCAGATCCGTTATAAAACAGTTCAAATTACGGCTTCAGAATTACGAAATGGAAATATTTATTTATAAATCATACCATCGTGTAGAACAAATTGAATAGAAGTGTTTGTTCATCTTCGCATCGAAATTCTACTGCTCTGTAATTATCCACTCATACCTCTTTAAATTGTTTTCATGTTCGAATTTGCCTCTTGATAATTGAAATTTCAGCACCAACTCTAAAAATCACGGGATTAGCTCAAGTCGATAGTTTGGTAATTGATGTATCCAGAAAGAAAATTTCTAATACTTCGATTTTAAATTTTTTGGACTAGTTTGTGATTAGTTGAGGATGATGAGATACAATCCTCACCTCACCTCACCACCCCTCACCTCACCTCACCTCACCACCCCTCACCTCACCTCACCTCACCACCCCTCACCTCACCTCACCTCACCTCACCTCACCTCACTACCCCTCACCTCACGCTTGGAGTCAGTGTAATCTAAAGCATTATTTTGAGCCTCATTTTTCGGATTCCAGAAGGGGCGCAAGTTCCGTAGGATTGCTGGTACATTTTTTCATACGAAAACATGCCATTAGCGTCACCATGCTAAGCTCGGTAATTTTCTGGAACGCAGAATACTTTCACCTTCTTTGATAAATGAGTTTGAAAATATATGGTCGAATTTGCATCGACCTTGCGATGTCAAGAAAGGAAAATCAGGTATATAAATTATTTTCCTCTTAATTGATCTTATGTATCAATAGCACTTAGAATTTTTTTCAGAAAATTGGTGGATGAAACTCTCATAGCTTTCTTTTTATCGATTTCAAACGACGAAAGCTTTGCAAAGCTTTTATTTGCAAACAATTTTTGACTGGAACTTTCAAGTAAAATCAGTAAATCATGTCAGTACAATTAGACTTTTTTTAATCTATCATTAGATTATGTCGTATTAATCATGAATTTTTTTGCTTGAGAGCATGAACTTTTTTTTAATTGTATAAAAAATTGTAATTTTTATTCCGAAAAATCTTTTGTGGGATCGTTTATAGTTGCTGAGGGTCATTTCTCGTACCCTGATTTGTCAAGTGTCTCAAATCATTCCTTAGTAATCATTCTATAATAATCATTCCTCAGTTATCATCATTCCGTAGTAATTATTCCTTAATAATCAATTAATAGTAATCATTCTTTCACAATCCTTCCTTGGTAATCATTTATCAGTAATCATTCCTTAATAATCTTTCCTTAGTTTATCATCAAATTGAACGTTGAGCTTTCTTTGAAGTTAACTCAAACTAAAACTTTTTATGTTGTTGGTAGTCAGTAACTAATCGACAAAAAAGTAAATTAACAAATGAATCTTTTTTAAAAACGCAAAACATGATTTACTATATATTTCAATCGCCCAACTTGCATTTCAAGATCGATAGCTAAGAGTTTAAAAGGACTAACTCAAAGTTAAAAATGCAGTGTAGGTTTTCTATCTGATAAATGTAGCATGTTATTTATGATTTGTTGACTCTGAAGTTCATTGACCTGTTGAAAAGATGCACAAATGTGTCTAGTATTATTTTAAATAATGGTTAATTACGAAAGCTTAATCTATTATTCGAATTTCAGAAACAAAACCAAAATACATTTAGTGAAAAGAAATTTATGATGCAGATACCATAACATAACAACAGAAAGGTATTAAGTGTTTTGGTAACACGTAATTCTATTTTTTATTAGCATTTTTACATTTATTTCATTTATTTCTCTCAGCAAGCACAATACACTTCCGTGGAGCTCATAAAAGCACTCATATAAGTCCCTACAGCGCGCCTTGTTTGGTTAAATGGAACGTTGTCCTACATCGTCTCTTGTTTCATTATTGTCATAGACGTAAAAATTGTTACTCTTATCGTGCCAACTGGTAATGCTTCAAATTCAACACGAAACTCGTATTTCTGGATTGTTGATTAAAACGAAAGAAAAACTGACTTGCTTCGCTGGGATTTTCCAACCCCAGTCGACTCATTGTGCTAAAAACTATCTCCCTTTAGCTTAAATGCCTGCACAAATGGAACGACTTTATTTTATTTTATGCACATTCTGCGTCTTTTGATTTTACTAGAGTTGAGACATACTTTAGTGTAAACAATTTACAAGATCTCGAAAAAACGGTCGAAAACAACCTTCATCTCCATAGAACTCGAGATTTTTACAGATTATACTCGAGATTAACGCAAGCTTTTTATATCATTGCTATTGCAGCTGCAACCGTGCATCTTACGATGCCTTTGGTGTTCAGTTAACGCCTGAAGGAAGTTCTCGAGTACGCAAAGAAACGTAGAATTTTCAAGTCAGCCCTCTATTTTACCTCAGGGGAGAACTGACTTGAATGAATAAAAACGAGACACTGAGTGACATGATGCTCCGTAAATTGCAGTTTTGCTGTGCGCACTGAGCTCCACCATTGTTAATTATGTGAAATTCGCTGTCCTTAATAGATTTAATCAGAATAGTTCAGTGTTTCGTCAAATCTGTTGAATTTTTTAACGGTCGAATATATAATTACGCTGCTCGAAATGAAATCTTCGTTAAGCTACAACATAAATGCAAAAGTTTCTTTTAAATTCTAAAAAGTACACATCATTAAAAATAACACCATTTCACACATTGTCTCCAGACCGTGCAGAGAAGTTTTAAGCTTATTAAATGATATGCTAGTTTATAACCTGTGAATATTTCAGATTCCTCTATCTTGTTAATAAATGTATCCAGTACTGAAGTGCTCATAAAAGAAAATCCGATTACTTTGAAGTTATCCACTATTGCGAGCTGAAGCGCTGTGGAACTGTTACGGTTTCTCGGAATTTTTGTGGCTCGTTCATAATATGCCACTTTATTGACACGGTAACAAACATTTTTAGATCCTAAGGAGAGTCCATTTAGCTTTTAGTTCATATAGTATTAAATACCATCATTTAGATCTAACGTTTTTTAAATTTATTTACATTGAAAACATTTTAAAACAGTTTTGGACGCAAGCAGATATCATTGTTATCAATTGCCATATATAAGTACAAGTAAAAAAAATCGTATAAATCTCTCACGACTTGAAAAATTAACTATGAATTCTGTGCATAAAATTAAGAATATTTGTACTTGTTTTAAATCAATCTGAAACACATGACTTATTACAGTTTTGAAAAATGTGTTCCAACCTTTCCAATTAAGGAGAAGAAAAAAAATTATTATCCAATCATTTCGACTTAGTTCACAGTAAAATAATTCTAATTTCTCATAAGAACTAACCAATATATGTCACCAGGTATTCTTTAAATTGTACGTCCTCTTTGGACATTAATCTTTAAACTGGCGACTGAAAGGAGAGAATGCTTGAATAATTCAATGAACTATCGATTGAAGGCCTCCAGTACGCCGTGGGAGGTAAATTCAGTTACCACTCTCTGTGCCTCGAGAAGTGCAATATAATATATTGATGTAAACCATATGTCACACTTGACACTGTAGAAATAATAATTCAACGTTCCTGTGCGTACCGGTAGTAACGAATTATTGCTTCTCCGCCTGCTTGAGCGACGGTAATGCTGGCTATAAAAAGAATGAATGTCACTGAAACAAAATCTTTTCTTGTCTAAATTAAATATGAGAGCAATTTATGCGATCATAGAGGTACGGGAACGTAGCTGAAGAGACCATGTTAATTAACGCGTAACTGAACGTTACGTAATAGTGTAGTGCTTTACCTTCTGTGTTCTCTTCGTGGCTGTGTTTCGTTTCAACCATTCAACCTCCATATCAAGTGGGACGAGATTAGGATGATATTTAATTCAAAACCTTCGTTAATGCACGTCAGTTTCTAAAAATACATATCGACTTCTGTTTTCTTGTGTGTATGAGGCTTACGTAAACACGAATCTATGCCGAGGTAACGTTATATTTTTAACAAGTCAAGAATATTATATGTATAGTCGCTATTTTCCTAGGGAAATTTGGATCAAGTTCTATGGTACGTGAACAACATTATGCATTTGCCAAACCTGATATTGGTAACTCATACTACTCTTTGATGAGAAGAATAGCTTATTTTTCAATAGTGTAATATAATAATGCGG
>VCRD01006343.1:16628-30903 GCA_006783055.1 Trinorchestia longiramus
GCGCTGCCCACTGCCAGACCTCTCTTTAAAGCCGCCCAGGGAGACGAGATGAGCGGTAAACCCGCACTGCACTTTTCTTCTGCCACTTATTTCCCCTGCCACTTATTTCCCCTGCCACTTATTTCCTCTTCTACACTCCAGTTCATTGACTACTCAAAAGTTTTGTCAGCTCTATGTAAGTCCTTCGAAGACTGGATACTTTTCAGCTTATTGAAATGTAGATAGATTTGAACCTAAAATATGCATGACGCATAAACTACTGTCTCCTGTCCCGTCTTTAAATAAGCACTAATCACGAAATATTCAGGAAAATACGCTTCTCTGTTTTCAGTTCCTTCAGCCCTAATGATCTAAGAAAATAGAATAAACTTGATATAACTTGAAAAGTAATATAGTAGAAGCATATTTATATTCCTCCGTCCAGTATAATGTACAATACCGTCAACAACTACTTCACCTGTGCATAGTAACAAAATAAGATCTGTTCCATGCCATAAGATTCTATAATTAACCTGCATTTTTTTTACTTGACTTAATTTTTTCGTTGTATTCAAACTTGATCTTAGTTTTGTTATTAATTTTGCACCAATTTCATTTCTATATCTCATACCGCAACGAAACCTTTAGTGTTTAGTTCCAGAATTTATATTAAAACCACATTTCCTTTTCCTAAGTCTTGCGAATTGAATGGAAGGTGAAGTCAGCGCGTATAATTAAAGAAACCTACCGACTCGGCCATTCAGTTCACGCTTTTCAAGCATTATTTCTTGGCTTGCAAATTAAGGTGGTGGTTCATTCAAAACCTCAATCAAAAGAATGAATGAACAAAATTGCTTCTGGGAGAGGATTGTACTCAGTGAATTAATTTTTAGAGGAATCGTTTAATTTCTTTTTCAATGTTTAATTTCCAAAAAAAGTTGTAAGAATTTGATCATTGCTTTATCTGTTACACAAATAGGTTTGTCTAAATTACCATACATGTTTGTGTTCTGAATTTTTCCTAGACTAATTCTCCTCGTACTTTAATAAAGTTGCATTTACGAGTGAAGGAATTATCCGTAGATTCTTCTATGATTTGAGCAAAATTTTTTAACGTTAAAACTGTAATTATATTACGATTTTTCCGAACACATGTGGAGCATCATAATCGAGAAAATTGCTTCTTAAAGTCAAGTTCTCATTTTCTTAACTTCTGTTTTTTATTTTTCGTCTGATTTGCTAAAAGATTAAAGCTAATTTGAATCTGTTGTGAGGAGTGCGTTGGGATCAGGCACAGTCTAAGCTCTCGAGGAATCTACCTTGTGGAAACTATAGTGTTCCGTCAACACTAAAATTTCATAAAGTATTATAAAATCATCACTGCCAACAAAATGTTGTTATCAAACTGTTTAGAACTTTAATATGTAGCCATGAATATGTGTAGTCAAGACTTGTGAGCAAAATTAAGTTCGTTCCAAAATTTTATTCCCAAAATTTGTGCACCACTACAGTGTGTATGAACACTACTCGCTGTTTGCCTATCTGTGATGTAACATATGCGTATACATTTTCAAAAAAGGCCATTAATCAACCGTATTGATATACTCTGTGAAAGAAATTGAAAAAGATAGTTGTTCTGAAAGTTTTATTTTAGAATAAATAACAGCTCCTGCCTGAATCGTCCATCTATGCACACAATACTGCATTCACCTGCCACAGTCAAAGACAGCTTTGATGCAAAATAAACATTTTCCGAAAAAGTATATCCCATTTCTTGCGTTCAGAGCCCAGATGGCAAATGGAGATCCAGGATTCCATAGAGAGGCCTCGCAGGTCGCCTATAAGCACCAGAGCAAAGAGCAAGCGCGTGTTTTTCTGTTAAATTCGAGTGTTTACGGCTTCCGCCGCCAATATCTCTTCTCCGGACGCCTCTGATCAAGCCTCACCAGAGCCCTCGACCGAGAAGTCTTTCAAAGACGACGTCCCGATGACGATCGCTTTTACGTCGATGACCGAATTCTCTTCGTCTGATCTCGAGGTTTGTCCCTGAATTTTGCCAATAGATCTCTCAGTCCTTTGAAATGTTATGAACGATTCGAAGCGACCGAGCTATTGCTGCTTTTAAATTCGTGCTGATTAAAAGGAAGCCTAATTCAGCTTGATAGATGATTTCTTGATTCTGGGACATGTTTTCCTCGCGGGAAATTAAGATTTGGTTTCTAAATATTAGAGCTCGTTTACGTTTTTTTTTAGTTCCTTCCCAAACATTTGTTCCTTGTAAATGAACTATAAAAGTTTGCTTGTACATTTACAACTAAGATGAAATTTTTCACTATCTACACAATACTGCGAACTGTCAACTTTGGTTTGCTGTAATGTTGCTTTGAAGTAATAGTCAAGTTATTGAATTAAGTCATGCTGCAGGCAGAGTGTAGAAGCAACGTTATTCGAATTGCTTAATTCCCTTTGTAGAACCATGGACTACAAATCTCGTATTTAAATTCACTCATTAATGAATGCATAATGTTCGGTTCTATATAAAACTCTTCCAATCAATCAAGCGTTGAAAAGCCCCTATTCCTTAACACGTTGAAAACCTAACCTAAGTGGTACACATATGTACTACTCAGGTTAGGTTCTGTATTTTTTTCAGATCCTTCTAGTGACTATGCGTACAAAGTGAGGTTTTGCACCAATCAGGCAATCGGAGGCAAAGTGTTAAGCAAGAGAGAGTCAAAATCTGAAGCAAAGAAGTATTATGAGAAACAAAAATGAAAAGCTTGAGCTTCATCACTTGCTACCATAGCGAAGCCGGCCTTGTTGACAGCCTGGTCTGTGAGTAAATAGTCATCTGCCAACAAGACCTTCGTAATTGGCGTCCAAAAGACTCTTGGCACACACGGATGTCATGTCTCGGGATCAAGTTCGATGCTTACCTTTAACGCTGGAAGGTTGTCCAGTCAGTGAAAAGAAGAGAATACGCTGACGACTTCCTCGCAAAGAGAAATTTGTTCTGGTCTTTTTACTGTGTACTTGATTGGAAATAAAGTTATTTGTTTTTGTGTATTTTCTACGATGTTAATTTTTCCGCAGACCAGATTCAATGTCTGGCTTCATTTAGAAGTACAGGATATTGGGTAAAGACATAAAATATCGTAAGTTCTGTTATAGGCAATCTGCACATCTACGCGGTGATCTTAGCTCTATAGAATCATAATTAGTACAAAGAGTAAGCTATTTTCAGCAAAGTTAGTTTATTTTTTTTTTGTGTTGAATAACCCAAGCAGTTTAGTTTGAAAATCAGTCAGTTTTTAGATAACTTGTAACCTTTCAGCTGAAAAGCAACTGAGGTAACTCAAGTAGGGAAATCTGCTGGTGCTAAATCTGCCGTATTACTCCGAAAGCATAGGTTTGGATTACCATAAAACATCTCACGTATGTGTGCCTCACGCTATACTCCTCGCTTTCAAGACCCAAAAAGCTTTATAGCCTTGAAATATAATAGATCAAAATTTATATTATGAACATGTTTTGCCCATATTTAGCATTATTTTCAAGTCCTATTTTTGCCCTATACCTCTTTCGCACGCACAAGAACGATGCATCCAGGAAATGAAATCATTTTTCCGCCATACACACTCTTAGTTAGTGCTAGCAAACAGCATTTTCTTATTTTGGGGAAAAAAGGGTACTTAGTTGAGCATCAAGTCGATTCTTGAACGCGTTTTCTGTGTAAGCCTCTGTTGCCGAACACAACAAAGATCTGAAAGAACATTCCGTATTGTAGATGTTTTACTAAGCAAGATATCCTGGCTGAGGGAGTTGTTCTGCTACGTTTCCCTTGAGTTTTTGTTCGTTGTTTCGACTCCGGACATCTTCGCTTCAATTGAAAAAGTACTTACGGATGTCATTAGTTCCCTTTACGAAGTAACATTTCTCTATCAATTGGAATTGTAGTAGTCTACTGTTCCAGGGAAATGATGTCTAAGCATTTACAGGCTACGCTAGTTGCTTTACTGCAGAACATATGGAATAATTGTCGTTGCTCTCTATAGTACTTTTTTCTGGTGTGTTGGTCTATCCTCAAGTTTGGTGACTAAAGTTGTATCGCCTGTTCAAGATGAGTGTTTTATTCGGAGTAGATGTTTTTCGATTAATTCCGTTTTTTCTAATAAATCTACGAGCTTTTATATCATTAATACGCCACTCGTTGATTTGCTTTTCGTATTGGAGATCCGTACTGATTGTAATACCAAAAATATCTTTGCTCGGTTTCTGCGTTGATTGGAGTGCCATCCATAAGCTGAAAGGGACAATTGTTCGCTCCCATTTGCATCGCCGATCACTTGTCGACATTGAAATTGATTTGGCAGTTATCGTTCTACTGTAGAAATCCACTGAGGTTAAATTGAATGGATACTCGATAGGACTCTGAAATGCTGTTCAACAGTTTTGTATTGTCTACAAATTTGTTTGTTTTACTGGAAATTTCAAAATCAATATCAAAGGAACCATGAACAGAAGGTGCCCACGCCATTTTTTGGACGGAGGCTTTGTCTGACTGTCACCCATTCACTCGATTTGACGTGGATCAATACTTTTAGCCGGCGTTCAGCGAGCAAGTTTCAAATCTATTGTGAGAACTAATCTTGGCTTCCATGAACTTCCATCTTGAGCTTTAACACATTTCCTGCGAAGGGGCTCCCTAGTAGGCCGGTTAGGTTAGGTGTAAATTGTACAAAACCTTCTAGTACTATGTACACAAAGTAAAGATTTTCACCGATTATGCAATAGCAGGAAACAAGTTAACCTTTCGTGCTGTACTCTACCGAAGCTTTTCTTGAAGCCAGGCTGATGACATCAGCGATTCATGGACTATCGAACAGTTTATTATTATTTTTTCTAAATATCCGAGATTAGTTACTATGTCTTTTCAAATATATTGGTCTCAAGTGGTCTCAAAAAATGTTTGTTGCTTTATGATATGGAAGTGTGGAAGAACGATCAAACAACCAAACTAAAATAAGTATATAGTGAAAAATAGGATGAAAAAATTCCCTGAAGTTTTTATTTTATTCCCACTGGTTTTGACTCCCTTATTTTCTGGTTGAAGATGCGCGATGTGTAGCGAACGTTCTGCTGCCAATCAAACAAATTTGAGTTTAGTCTCTCCACCCACGATAGAAGATCTTAGTTTTGCATTTCTGACTGAATTTAAGTCACCTAAGGTAACGTTCACTCAATTAGATCAACGTGGCAAATCCAAACATCTGATCCATGTTACAAAATATTCTGCATTTATATAATAAAACGGTGCATAAAGTAATGCTTTTCTGGTACAACCAGTGCGGAAAGATAGAAAAAAATGTTGTTGATGAAATTTAGATTCGTTGCAAAAGAACCTTAACAACGTTCGTGTGTTGGGGTAAGTTGAATGCTATAAAAAGAAAGTTTTATCTTTGAAATTAGTCGTAGAAGTAGTAGGAGTTAAAGATGAAAAGTCGAGTAGGAGGAATCAAGTAGGAGAAAATGAGGAGTAGGGGACAAGAAGGAGGGAATAAGTAGGAGTTAAGTAGAAGATAAGTAGGGATTAAGCGAGTCTAGTTCAGCACAGACGGGAAACGTAGTGGCCTCATCCTTCTTCACTTCGTGCATCGTTATTTTAAAATTATTTAAATCTATTCCCTCATGTTCTTTGTAGTCTGTGAACTAGTAGTGATCGTTTATCAAGGACGTCAAGGAACATAATATTTTTTCCGGTTAATGCATTTATAATTTTAGTTCCTTAGTTTTTATGGGCTCATTAGTGAAACAATTCAGGCTTCTTAACGCAGATAATTTCGAAATGATTTTAGCTCATAAAAGCTACAAGAAGCAGATGTAAAATAAAACGCCCTCCAAGATTGTAATTCAATATCAATTTTACCTACATAATTCATATAAAATAGTATATATGCACACATTTTCCTGTTCTTCTTCTTACCACTTCCTAAGATTTATTGCACCTTCTATTGAATTATTATGACGTACTTCTCGTGTGATCTAAAGCAAAATCGAGCCGCTTTATTAATGGAAAACACATAAATTCAGTCAGTGAAGATCCGTCCATAAGAAGCGACCAAGCTTCGGCCTGGCGCTCCCGGCAGCCGACCTAGTTTTATGAAAGTTTCTAATGTCAAACTTCGGAAGGAAGAATAACTTCCGACTGACTTTCTGGCCCGGCAATATTTGATGGTCTATTCATGACCGTAGACTTGAGATATTGGATTTCATGTCTCAGTATTACGGAATGAAAGATCGCTTCGGTGTCCGAGTGCTCATTTTGATGAAAAAACTATTATGGGGAATATATTTTGCATTTAAGATCATTTTAAAGAGTAGGCACCATGCAATACGGGCAAAGTGGATGGTGCTGTTCACTTTTTGTGTAAAAGGATTCGTGTCTTTGCGTTGCATTTAATTATGCAGCATTAAAGAAAATTTGTACACAAGAACAATGGGTTTTTAATTAACTTCAAAGCAATGTTTTGAAGACCAAGCGACTCATTTCAATGCGTGTTTTTGACAATGACCTCATTTGATAACATAATCAGAATTTTATTTGTCATACGGCGTGAGCGTTACTATAAATAATTTGTAGCTGCTAGTAGTTTGCTAATGAAAATATATTTTGAAAAAGATTCCCAATGGAAATAAACTAATTCATTTAGTTGTCTTGCACACAAAATGTTTTAACGTAATGCAAAAGTACTTCATGAATTTTGCGAGCAAATAAAACCAGAGCAACGAAATGAATTTTGGGTGACGGTTATCTGTAGAAAACTATGGCACCAGCAGTTCACTATGACGCGTTCACTTAGCTAAAAACGATTTTTTTCACTTTCTTGTGATCTAAGTGTTTCAAAAATTTCCCGAGTGTGAAGGAAAAAAATGTCATGAGCAGCCAGTCTATGCCATTCAGTGTCATATTAGAGAAAACGAATTAAAAGATGTCGAGGAAATTTTTTGGTAACTATTATATCCACGGTAATTTAAGGAATTTGCGTATGGGAATAATGTCACTCCTTCTCCCACAGAACCTACAACACATGTTGCTAGGCTGCTGAGTTTATTTTAGTAATTATGTAGGTTTATTTTTAATTTTCTACTACTGCTTCTGTCTACTACTTCTGCATGCCGTATACAGTTATACTTTCTTCGATTCTCATTTATTTCTTATGTACTTTCTTCCTCATGGTCTTGTACCTTCTTCCTCAAGGTCTTGTACCTTCTTCCTCATGGTCTTGTACCTTTTTTCTCATGGTCTTGTACCTTTTTTCTCATGGTCTTGTACCTTTTTTCTCATGGTCTTGTACCTTCTTCCTCATGGTCTTGTACCTTCATCCTCATGGTCTTGTCTCGCTGTATAGTTCCTCCTGCAATTATACTTTACTCACTAAATGCAGCAAATAGTTGCGAAAAAAGAATCGCCTCGTGTATACATAAAACATATGTTAATTGTACTTATATTTTGCAAACATGTACACGGATTTAGTCGAAAAAAACACTATCCTGGTTTCCACTGTGAGCATAGTATTCTCATACAATTATTAACTGGAGCCTGCTTTATAAATTGCCGTACTTTACCTCCCTATTTCTTCTCACTCAGCAGCTGTCGAGAAAGTCCAAAATCTTGCAGTTGGAATGTAGAAAATCGAACTGAGACCCGTACTGTAGGTTCACAAATTACAAAGCCATCGTAATATCAGTCCCTGGCTCCCACCATTTGTCGCCACCATCATTTCCAGCTGAGCAATTTGCTGGATGCTTCAGGCTCCTGAGAGTTCATTTTTCCGATGTCGGCCAAGACAGAAGCTCCAATCCATCAGAGACAAATCTTCTCATCGGACTCCTGGAGCTGCGTATTTTTATCCGTTAGCATTCACGTAAAACAGGTCACTTTTGAAGTTGCAAGTCATCGCAAACCTTTCTGCTTTCCCCTTGAGATTCATCGCGTGACAAGAAATGTATCACTTTGAAGTGAGGCAGCATGGAGGATTAGCCGTGATTGATTGGTGACATTTTAATTTGCATACATACTCGAATTGATCCTTACTTCGACTCATCCGGGCATCAATCCATAATGTTATTCATTGCTCGGAAGATGTTCTATACTTTAAGAAAATGGTTCGTTATTTTTTTGTAGTTCCATTAATATTTGTCTCTGTTTGAAACTCCTTCTCCCTGGCATAAAAGTTGCGAGTCATAAAGAACATTTTATCCCATTGTCAATGGTTTTTATTATTATTTTATGGCTTTCCTACAGCTTAAGTCTTTTAGGGCATACCAGAATGATGTTAGAATTATTTAATTTTTTCGATGTATGCTCGGTGCAGGTTTTCTCGAACTTGCAATAAACGGAAAACATTAACTGAGCGAGTTAGTAAATTCAGTTTATTGAAAATAATATGTTAATCATTATGACTTGTCCAGGAAATGAGAGGCAGCAGTTTGTGCATGTGAAGAAAAACCAAAAGTCGTGCGTAGAATTTTGCGAAGTCACATAACAATTAACAGCCCAGTGAAGTTTCTCGCCTAAATAGGTCATAATTAGCTTCCAACTATCGTCTTGGTGCTAAAATACTACTAAGGATTCGCTGATACGGGTGTGTAAGCAAGACTTGGTCGTTACCCAAGTGTGGAGTTTGACATTCGAGTGGACATCACAATTTTACGCCCAGCCTCAACTACTTGTTATGCTAGGCAGCGTTCAAATATTACATAGACAGTATATTCACTTCAATCTTTAGTTACACAGCTAAAGGAAAATGTTTTAGCAGGAGCGAAACAATTTTAGAGTGAAGTTAGACTTAAAAACGAGTGACAAGACAAAGCTCAAAGCTCAATAAAAAATCGGGCGCAAAGGTCAGGCCTGAATAAGAGTCACAACGCGCAATTAAAATTTCAACGAGACAGTTGTGCAACGCGGCGTAAATAGCAAAAAACGAAACGTAAAAAAGTCAATAAAGTTGATGCGTTAACAACGTCCTCCCCCGACCCCAAGTGAAGGCAAAGCCTCACCTGTTCGGAAGCAAGGCATCGTTTCGGCGAAAGTTTACGGTGCTGTAGCCCGTATACGCTCAGCCTGTAATGTCCCCCGTCGTTCATTTAATTGATACTTGAGCTCAGTTTTGAGAACCACCACAAGCGCTTTTGTCACTGGTCTCCAGCATATCCTAACTTTATTAATACTTGGCCTAACTTTTGAATGGATCGTAAAAATTTAAGCCACAAATATTCTACGAGAGCCCTGGTGCGACCGTGAGCTCTGAGAATGCAGCGGAGGCATCGGCTGCACAGACACGGTGCTCTCCTGCAACTGCCAACCTTGACAGTCATGCGGGGTCATGGCTGAATTTGATGAATTAAAACAAAAAAGTGGCGTAAGATATTCACAGATTAATGTTTGTGAAAGCAGAATCAAGTCCTATTTTTGTTTGATGAGGTTGTATAAGGATGTTAGATGAATAGGGAAATGAGTTCGATTAATGCATATGAGAGCTTGACATTAAATTTAACCTGATTTACTTCGGGTGTTTGCGTTCAACTTTTGAGAGTTAAGCGCACTTTGCTCCTCTTCAATTATAATATCATTATGCATTGTCATTAGGCAATAATTGGTTTAATCCCTTAACTGTTTCTATAATCTACAAAAAATTAGTGCTCTAACTATTACATGTCAAGCGACTAGATCCTAAAAAAAGCAATATTTCAAAGAAAGCAATTCAAATATAGTACTCTAAATGAATCAAAATGGTTTACACTCAATTCACATTGGTTATAATTGTGAAATACTCCAGAGCTGCTAATTTTGAATTTTTCGTAAGCTCATGCGTTAAATAGGTACAAAGGTACAATGTATGTTTTTTATGGAACATGCCTATGGTTTCCAAATTTTTTCTTCATCTTTGAACCTTTGCTCTTACGGTTCATAATTTCTTTACCATAGAAACTATTCCATTTTCGCTTTCATGAAAAAAAATTAAAATCTTCAGTGACTGAGAAGTACTTGTGCTCGTCCAGAAAGGATGTAATCTCCTTCATCCGGTCAAGAAACAGCATGCAGTGAACCCAAGACTGTCCTCGGAGCCTAGGATATTAAGATGAGCTCGGCCGATAAGCCTGAAGGAGAATGGAACCATACATCACAAGGTACTCAGGTGCCGCCACTCCAGTACTCGTACTTTCCAACTTTCTCTGCTACGCGATTGTGTCAAAAAAATCGAATGTAAATCTGGAGAGTATTTCACATTGATTCATATCACGTATTTTAACTTGTACGAGGTTCACAGGCGTACGTCATGAGCCGCGCTGGCGTTGAAAGTTTACTTTTGAGAGGGCTCTCACGCAAAGGCTGTTCAGTTTTTTGAAAGTTGGTGTATGAATTTAATAATGAAATCAGGTGGAAGAATTACTTATATTTATAAGTTGGGAGGAGATAACATGCAAGAATGACCAAGTATCTCCTAGAGAAATTTGACTGCGAAACAATGTCTCACGCATCATTTTTTCCTCACCCTGCTCCAAGTTATCACCTTTTCGTTAGCTTGTATTACTCTTTTGTTATGGTGTTCCTCGTGGCCTTATAAATACCATGAGGTCTTATTTCTCTTATTTTATAAAAGAAAGATTTTGAAGAAGTTAGTTTCATATTTTAGATAAATGCCAAGTTTATTTTATTAAAAAAGTGTAATGGCTGCCAGGAAGCTGGGATTGTCAAGAGTGGTGACTGTGATGGGTATTGAATAAATGTATTTCTGGAGATTTTTTATCTTAATCATTTTTCAAAAACGGAGAGAATTTCCATTACAATGATGCATACAAATGCGTTATAGTTGCTAGAAATTCATATTGAAACATAAATGCAATTTTCATTGAATATATGTATCTATCTTTCGAAACTGTCATCTACTTACTTGGGTACCGACCCAAGAATGGGCCAGAAGGTTCGTTCCTATCGCCTCATTCTATTCTATTCTATTCTATTCTATTCTATTCTATTCTATTCTATTCTATTCTATTCTATTCTATTCNTAGCGTGCAATTTGCTTGAGGACGACGCTATTAGCGTGTAATTTGCTTGAGGACGACGCTATTAGCGTGCAATTTGCTTGAGGACGACGCTATTAGCGCGCAATTTGCTTGAGGACGACGCTATTAGCGCGCAATTTGCTTGAGGACGACGCTATTAGCGTGTAATTTGCTTAAGATAAAGCTTGTAGCGTGTAATTTGCTTGAGGACGACGCTATTAGCGTGTAATTTGCTTAAGATAACGCTTGTAGCGTGTAATTTGCTTGAGGACGACTCTATTAGCTTGTAATTTGCACATTATGGAAGACGTTAAACAAGTGATAATAAAAAGTTACTGTTCTCTCAATGATATATTTTCATCATACCTACGAGTACTTCCCTAGAAGCCTTGAAAAACTAGAACACAACGAGAAATTAAACCTGAAAGGAACTGTAAAAAAGCCTCATTTATATAGGAAGATATTTAAGGTCGCTCTGTGCTTGTCTCACCTGCGTACCCTCCACCATAATTCATCTTTTCGTTTAAATTCTGAGGATCATTAATACATAATTTTAAATAACCCTTTGGCGACGAAACGGACCATACGGTCCTCTTTTACGGTCTTTGGGAGAATTGTTCTAATAATTAAACAGTGAGCAATATGAGGTTGCTACTAGGTTTGAATGCGGCGGCATGTTGCAGCGTCGTTCTTTTGGCTGCCTGGCTCTCAGCATGCTTCATTGCATCAGTGTACAGGCGGTCTTTGTGTGCTTAGACGTACAAACTAGAAAAAAAAATTGGTCGCTAAAGGGTTAACGTGCATTTTCTGCTCCTATTCTACTTCACCTGTAACAAAATGAATGGTGGCTCAACGTATCGTGGATAGATTGTTAGATAATTCTGTACATCCTAAAAAACCAACTACCTGATTGATATCATCCTTCATACTAAAATGAATTTAGGCTAACATAAAAAATTTGATTTCCATGTTGGTGACATGAACAACAGACCTCGAATTATTTTTCGAGTCCATTCCATGGAAAAATTGTTAAAACTATCCATGAGCAGGAAAGAATTATAATTGCGCTCTATATCATAGTGCGCTCTATATCATAGTGCGCTCTATATCATAGTGCGCTCTATATCATAGTGCGCTCTATATCATAGAGCGCTTTATATCATAGTGCGCTCTATATCATAGTGCGCTCTATATCATAGAGCGCTTTATATCATAGTGCGCTCTATATCATAGTGCGCTCTATATCATAGAGCGCTCTATATCATAGTGCGCTCTATATCATAGTGCGCTCTATATCATAGAGCGCTCTATATCATAGAGCGCTCTATATCATAGAGCGCTCTATATCATAGAGCGCTTTATATCATAGAGCGCTTTATATCATAGTGCACTTTATATCATAGTGCACTTTATATCATAGTGCGCTTTATATCATAGTGCACTTTATATCATAGTGCACTTTATATCATAGTGCGCTTTATATCATAGTGCGCTTTATATCATAGTACCCAGTTAAGAGTTAACGGCCTTTTAAAGATAACGTGGTATTTAAACATGCTTTTGATTTCGTATGGTAACATTGGTTCGTTATATTTAGATCTGTCATTTTTTGGAGCTAAAATATTATTTGTGGAAATTTGCAAAAAATTATTCAATATCTGCATAGTCTTTGAAAAATAATTGTAGCGCTCTAGGCTGGAGTTCAAAAATATTCAATAATGTCTCATTTAGTATTAACTTCTATCGCTTTCCACTTGAGGCCAATCGTGAATTTTCTTGGAGATGCTCAAAGTAAACACTTGCTCAGTTTTAGGATTCAAGAATACCGTAGCTAATTAGCGTATTAAATAGAGTTTCAAATAGATGGAATATTTGTCACAGAAGCGAACCTTTCTATCCACTTTACCAGAGTTGCACGATAAAAGTCAGTTAAGTTCATTTTCCAATGATTTCATTGAAACGATGACATTCATCATTTGACCTTTTTATATTTTGTACTCTTGGAAGGTATCGATGATGCTTAGTTTTGTTGGTGCAAAATCTTAGTTTCTAAAGCTGTATATACTTCGAGAAAAACAAATATTAAAGTAATTACTGGATCAGTTTCGAAGCCGTGTTTATGACTGTAGTCGGAAAATGTTTGGCAGAAGCTTTGACAAGATATAAACATTTAATGACTGCGAAAGTAAAATTGGTTGCTTAATTGGTAAATTCTAAAATATGTACGTATGATACACGTAGTAAGTTCGTAAACAAGGACGAGTTCATGATGTTGCTGACAAATTCCATAGGGAAGAAGTGATGTCATGAATGGTAGTCTCCTCGCACAAACGTAACGGTTGATGTAATAGGGATTTTATCACAATACTTCGCTGGTACCTGTACGATGAAATACTTGGAATTTCTTCGGTTGTTATCACTTCACATCTTATTTAAAATCACATCTTAGTTAAAAGACGCGTCGGTGTTGCAGACAAGTGCAGAGAGAAAAACCGTGTCTGTCACACGTGGTTGGAGCGCTCGACCGCAGCACTAGCGCTGTGTCGGCGATGTAAGCGATCGAAATGCCATTCAGCCCCCGCTACCGCTGTCAAAATTTGGAATGAGACTTGCCATCGATATGCCCCTATCTTGGCTCTTTTCAAAATGTAACTTTTAAACTTTTCTGCGTTTGGTGTCAGTCCGAACATCTGGACACTTGAATAAACAAACATCTGCCTCTTCCCTGCGATCGTAAAATGGCTATCTCCGCCTGAGACTGTCATAATATTCCGTTAAAAAAATCTATCCACTCATTCCACTAACTTTTTTAGCAGCATGATGAAAAATATTTTTGAAAAGCGTCATCCCAAAAAGCTGCTCGGAAGAGCTTACTCAGGAAACTTCAGCAAAACTGGAAGGTAGAGAAGCTATAAGGAAAATATTTTGTTGCCCAAAATCGTGAGCAAGTTCTGAGCCCGATTTTATAGGCAACAGTGAATGTCCCTTTTAGTTATAATTCAGATCATTGAAATATAGTGTGAATAGTTTTACTACGGAGAAATCGTATTGAAATCATGTTCCATGAATTTTTAATATAAGAGGAAGCATTGAATGCCAATAGAAGTGTCATTTCTAGTTCGTTTGAATAGCCGTGCACCAACAAAAGTTTCAAGACTCATTGCGACGGTACAAGGCGTTGAAAATTTGTGTGGTGAATTCTACCCCAACAAATTCACGCCTCAAC
>VCRD01006344.1:0-22037 GCA_006783055.1 Trinorchestia longiramus
GAACTGCAGCACGAGTTCATCACGTTAGAACTGCAGCACGAGTTCATCACGTTAGAACTGCAGCACGAGTTCATCACGTTATAATTCCAGCCTGAGGTCATCACATTAGGACTTAATGATTCACATTGCTATTAGAAAGATCATGGCAAGGCTAAATCAACATTTAAAGTGTGATGTTATTTCGAGATTTCACTTAGAATCCTCATCTTGATATTCCTGTTTGTGTATTACTGATGGCAGGAATTGCTTGTGTTTCTGTAATATGATGATCTTAAAATTAACTTTAGAACAGTGCTTATGAACCTTTTTCACTGCAGGCACTCTTAAAGGCGGACAAAGTTGTTTAGTACCCTCTGTAGGAATTAACGAGAAATTTGTGTATGAACAAAAGCAAGTTTTTAAACACAGCATTCATTTCATATTTTTGATGAACCAGATTTGCATTTGGGACCACGTGGTACGGTGTTAGGTACCCCAGGGGGTATCAGGAACCTAGGTTAACAACCAGTGCTTTAGAACAAGGGTTCCTAATCTATGGTACATGTTGACTATTGAAAGGAAAAATGTGTTAAAAGTTATTGTTGTTGTTGTTATTGAAAATTCAGTGAAATTTGATTTTTTTTACTCATCTTTCTGTCGTAAAATCTTAGGGGTACATGCTCATCTGTCTAAATTCTGAAAGGGTACAAGGTCAAAGAAAGGTTGGGAACCTCTGCTCTAGAATGATAAAAGGTCTTTCTAAACGCAAGCGCCGATCCTGCGGAGACAAAAAACTTGGATCCTACCTTTCTGAAGCTTAAATTTACTTCAATTTGTATAAGTCAGTCTTGTCTATGCTTGCTAGAATTTTACATCAATTTGTGTAGGTCAGTTTTTGAAATATGACTGCGACTGCTGCAGGTGACCTTCGAAGTGGAGGAGGTGAGGGTGCTGGGGGCGCAGGCCAGCACTTCCGTGGGGCAGAACGAGGCTCTCTTCAACGGGGGCGGCGCCTTCAGGAACATCTTCGGCAGGGGCGAGTACTGCAACGCCAGCTACTCAAAGGGCACCAAGAAAACCTCGTCCTTTGGTGTCAACTTCGTCAAGCCCCTCCATGATGACCTCAAAACCAAGTACGTCAGTGTTCTCAATACCTCTGTACGTCAGTGTTCTCCATACCTCTGTACGTCAGTGTTCTCCATACCTCTGTACGTCAGTGTTCTTCATACCTCTGTAGGTCAGTGTTCTCCATACCTCTGTAGGTCAGTGTTCTCCATACCTCTGTAGGTCAGTGTTCTCCATACATCTGTACGTCAGTGTTCTTCATACCTCTGTACGTCAGTGTTCTCCATACCTCAGCATGCTAGACTACGTCTCAAATTTAGCCGAACAGCCTCAGGCAAAATTAATGTCGGACCTTAAAGAGGTCAAGGGGCTTCGATACTTTTAACTGTACTTCATCATGGCTTCGCCCTGTGCTCTGTATGAAGGCACTTGTTAAAACTGCACTGGAAAAGCATGCAGTTCTTTTAATATTTCACTGAGAGATTCACTTTTACAGGTTAACAGCGAACATTTACCAGAGCTACCTGGAGGCGGGCTGGTCGGGCTTCAAGGAGGTGGACCGAGGGGCAGCACTTGGTGTTAACTTCAGCACTGCACCCAATGTGAGTCATGCTTCCCCTTTGCTGTCTCTTCTAGTGGCTGAGTAACAGTTCTTTCCAAAAAATGAATAACTACGGTTCCTTGAAAGCAAAGATGTGCAGTCACACTTAGGTTGTGTTAGGCATTACTCAAATTATGGAGAACCCATTATCCCAGTATTGAGATCTTCTGCAGTTCATGAAGGCTTAGAATTATGCTCGTGTGAGTTGTATTGAACAGTTGAGCTGTTGAGCCAATTCTCTACTGGTGGATTTTGGATTGGCCTCCACTGCATCTTGAAGGGCTTCTTTATCAGTTAATTTTGGTCTTCCTGAAGATGGACTATCCTTGAGATGGAAGCTTAGCAAACCGCTGTTGTTAGTTTCAAACATTCAAAACATTGTTCTCATAGACAAAACAAATTTTTTTTGCAGCTTGTGCAGCTGATGTGCCTTTCTTGTATTCATACAGCATAGTGTGTTAGATGCTCTTCATCAACATCCATTTCTTGAGGGTTGATACAATTAAATTTATCTAAATTTAGTTATTATTATTTCTGAAATAATTAACGATGCATTAGAACTCAAATTTCATTTCAACTAACAATTGAGGCACTCTCGGGATTAAAATAAATGATCAGGAAAAAGCGATATTGCTTTCTTTTTAACTTATTTTACATTGGCATACCGGCTCAACATGACACCCACGCACACCAGCTCTGCTCTAGTCTGGTGACAGTAGAGGTACCTGCGTCCATTGTGGGGGTTGCGTAACTTTAAAAATATCCTTCCCAGCTTCTTGACCTCGAGTATCTAATTATTTGAAACCGTTTCGTTCTGTTCACTGAATATTTCTAAGAAACCCTTTTTTCAGGTGAGCCACCAGGTGACAGCGGAGGCTGCATGGCGGCACCTGACTTGCCTGTCTAAGACTGCTGCGTTTGGGGTGCGTGAACACAGCGGACACTCCCTTAAGACTGCTCTCAAGTACCAGCTCCAGTACGACTCTAGAGATCAGCACATCTTCCCAACACGTGGCCAGCTCTTTAGATTCCAAGTGCGTCAAATTTTGGGGTGGGAAACTCTGAGGGTTGAATGCTGTTTGTGTTCGGGGCGCCGTGGTCGACTGTGAATTGCGTTTGTTTGCGAAGGAACATTCAAATGAATGCAACTGTTTGCAAATAAGCTACAAATGAGTCAAACTGATTGTGAATAAGCTACAAATTAATAAAACTGATTGTGAATAAGCTACAAATGAATCAAACTGATTGTAAATAAGCTACAAATTAATAAAACTGTTCGCAAAAGAGCATACAAATGAATCAAACTGTTCGCAAAAAAACACATACAAATGAGTACAACTGTTCACGCTGGATGTGTCAGAATTGATGCACTGTGGAAGCTTGCTGGTGCCTTTATGTTCAAGTGAAGCTTTTTCTACATGTATTCAGGGATAAGATGAGCAGTAGGAGCTGAGGTTATTGTTCCATTCTCATTTCCTATGTGCTCATTGTAAACCACCTCTGATGGATCCTTATGTTTGCTTTCTCTTCTTATTAAGCATCATTAGGAAACTTCATCATCTACAAACAATTTAATATTTTTGCTGCAAGTTCTATGTAGATCATTTTAGGCATAATAACCCTTTTTTAGATTATTGATCTCTGGTACCCAACTGTTCTAGGGTGAAAATCATGTGGTAAGTTATTGTATTGTGTTATATTTATATTTCATTGTATCATGTTTATTACTTCATTGTGTCATGCTGTATCGTAATATATTACAAGTTAACTGATGCTCGTTCATGTTGTGTGCAGACTGAGTCAGCAGGATATGGGGGGAGTGTGGGCTTCTCTAAAAATGAAGTCACCGTTCAAGCCAATCAAGAGTTGCCTTTTGATGTGGTAAGTTTATGTGACCTGTGTCTTGACCTTCCCTTCAATAGACGGTGCTAAATTTGTTTATAAAGAGCTATTATAATAGACAACGTCTTTGTTAGACAGTATATTTTCGCCGGAGTCAACGACACAAGGCTCAATTGAAGGGTGGACAGCACTAGTAGACTACTTGCATTTTTCCCACGGGAAAAACTGCAAGTAGTCCACTAGTGCTGTCCACCCTTCGTATAGTAAACTACTGGATCGTAATCGCCTCTGTCAGCGCTGTGTTAGTGACAGCACGGGAGTGGACTACTTGCATTTTTTCCCGTGGGATTATATTTACCACAGGAAAAAATGCAAGTAGTCCACTAGTGCTGTCCACTCTTCAATTTATCGTTTTTCAATTTTTTCGCTAGATGTTTTTAAATTTTAATGTAGCCCGGAAGATTTGTCATTACTAATTTGTGTTACTGTACATTCAACTTTTCCCCTACAGTTCTAAAACTTCAGTAAACTTTCTGAGAGTTGAGTTACTGAGTAAATTAATGTGAACTGAGAGTTGATATATTAAATTAACCTAGAGTTAATACAAGCACTTACATATACGTGAACTGAAGTTGAATTTACCGTTTTGTCTGTATGTGGATAGTGTTGCGCTGGGGTTCCCATCAAAGTGCAAACTTCAGTTTCCTTTTACCATCTCTTATTTATATCTTCGACCCTTATTTTAATTGTCGTTTTCATTTTAGATATGCTATTTGAAATTCTATTATATTGCATTTTGTTTAATTGTACGTACTATCTTTGGTTTAATTGTATTATTAATTTGAGTGTACTATCGTTTTTGAACTGCACCATCTTCAATTTAATTGTACCATCTGCAATTCGATTGTACCATCTTCACTTCAATTGTACCATCTGCAATTTAACTGCACCATCTTCAATTCAATTGTACCATCTGCTATTCGATTGTACCATCTTCACTTCAATTGTACCATCTGCTATTCGATTGTACCATCTTCACTGCAATTGTACCATCTGCAATTTAACTGCACCATCTTCACTTTAACTGTACCAACTTCAATTTGATTGTACCAACTTCAATTTGATTGTACCATCTGCAATTCCATTGTACCATCTTCACTGCAATTGTACCATCTGTAATTTAACTGCACCATCTTCACTTTAACTGTACCATCTTCGATTGAATTTCACCATGTTTGAACAGGTGGCTCAAGTGAGCTTGAGTGGGGGTCACATGTTCCCACTCAGCTCGAAGGGTCACACAATCGCTGACCGCTTCTTCATGGGAGGTCCCATGACTTTTCGGGGCTTCCAGATGGGCGGCGTGGGGCCTCACAGTGAGAAATGTGCCCTTGGGGCTCAGGTCAGTTCCTTGCCTTCCCATCTACTTATATAATAGACAGTGTATCTCTGTCTCTATCTGTGTATGTCAGTCCCATTTCTTCCAATCTGTTATTGAACTAAAATCAGAATGTAAAGTTAACTCTATGGTTTCCGTGGAAATTCCATGGTTTCAATTTGATAAATTTGAAATTATTGTAAAGACGGATGTATTAACAATTAACGACGAATTAGTGTATTAAATGAATATTCTTCATGAATATATACAGAACTTTCATTCTATATCTTATCTACCGATAACATGGCCGTGTAAACGAAAAATTCTAATAACTGGAAACAATGTTTTTTTTTGTAGTAATCCGACGCCTTTGGTATCCACAATAGAACGCTGATATAATAATACATGCACACCCGATCTGATTTCAATTCAAAACGATTTCTTCAGCAATAGATAGGAAGAAATGGGCGAGTACAAAGATAGAGATAGACGGAGTTTCATTTAGTTTCGTGTAATTTCGAATTTTTGTAAAAAAAAATATAAGGGCATTTCTCTCTTCCTTCTCCAACACGGCCACTGAAGTTTAATTAGATTGATTAGATTCCAATCTATATAAGATTGAATGTGCATTACGAAACACATTAGATCAGAGATTTCTGTATAACAAAGTTTGAAATGCATTTTTCATTTTACGTGACCCTACTGTTTACCATCAAAAGTTTGGGATTTGCTAGCAAAAAATCAAAACCAGTTGTGCAAAACTGATGAGTTGTTCGTGATCTCCGCACGAATATTTGCGTATAGACCGAGTTTCATTGAGTTTAGAGAAATTTAGAATTTTAGTGAAAAAATTAGTTATAGCCTTACATTTTATCCGAGAATTACATGAAATATCATTGTCATTTATTTGCATGAAAACTGATTGCAAGTGCAGTAGGAAACACATTAGATGAGATTTATGTTTAAGACGGTTGTTTTTTCAATTTACCTGAGCGTAATTTTTACCAACACAAGTTTTGCGTTCGCTAGCAAAATTGAGCGACAGTTGTGCAAAAACTGATGTGTTTTTCGTAATCGTCGTATAAATGTTTGCATATGGACGGAGTTTCATAGAGTTCAGAGCGATTTCGAATTTTAAAGAAAAAATATCGTAAGGGCTTTTTTTTCAAAAATTATACAAAATATCATTTGCGTTTATTTGCACCAAAATTGATTCGAAGTGAATTAGTAAACGCATTAGATCAAAGATTTTCGTAGAACGCAGTTGGAAATGCAACATTTTTTAGTTTACATGTGCCTACTTTTTACCAACAAATGTTTTCGAGTCACTAGGAAAAAAATCACAAACAGTTGTGGAAAAAATGTGATTTTTGTGATTTAAGCATGAATATTTGTATATCAGATATTTGCATGGAAATTCCACGGTTTCGATTTGGATAATTTTAAATGGTTTCTAAGACGAATGTGTTACAGATTTGCGACGAATTATTGTCTTTTAAATTAATATATTTCATGAATGCATACAGAACTTGGACTATGTATCTTATCAACCGATAACATGGCCTAGATAATACCCGTGGGATTTTCACTGTTAAAAAGTGACAGAATTAAGGATATATGAAATGAAATACATTTTTTGGATTTATGTAGTCGTGGTACTATCAAAACCTGAATATACTTCATGAACGTATACAAAACTTCCATTATGTATCTTATTTACTGTGGCCGTGTTGGAGGAGAAGACTAATAACGGGAAAAATTGGGTTTTTCATAGTAATCCGGCGCTTTTGGTATTCACAATACAACACTTATAATACCCGATTTGATTTCAGTTCAATAATTTTTATTAGTGATAAGAAGTAATGGGATGGACACACACAGATAGTGAGAGAGATAGATAGAGAGGGATGGAGATACACTCTATTATATAAGTAGATGATGATTGTTTTTGCCCTTTCCCTAATTTACCATTTTTAGTGGTGCAATAATTATTTGTCATAAAAATGCCACAATCTATATAACCTCAGCCTATGCCAGATTGTATCAGAGGGGAATTTAATCCATTCTGTTGGAGATGACTTGATAAGGTCGGTTGGTTAGCCAAAGGATCGTTCCAGTTTGAGGACAGAATTCCAGTGTAGTTCAGCCAAACTGTCATCGTAAAAGTTGCAATTTTTTAAATACCTCATAACTGAAGCTAACTTTATGTGAAATTGTCTCTCAACTCTGTAGCGTTGCTCCTAGTTATCAGTAGACCTCTATTTTCCTCTTATGCTTTCAACTTTTCACTTTTCTCAACAGCATTTCCCTCTTCCTCTGATATTTTCCTTTTTCCCTACAGCTTTTCTTTCTCATCTCTTCCCCGCCCCTTCCTCTCATTGTATCGCTTTTCCTCTTCCCATCCATCTTGCCTTTTCCGTTTTTCCTTCTTCCCACCAACTTCTCTTTCTTCCCCTCAGTCTTTATCTTTGCCCTTCAGCTTCTCTCCTTTCCGCGATTAACCTCCCCTCTCCTGCAGAGTTACTGGCTGGGCAGCGCCCACGTGTACGCTCCTCTCCCCCTGCTGGAGCGAGGACCCTTCCTGGAACGCTTCAGGCTGCACGGCTGGACCAGCATGGGCACCTGTGGAGACTTCCGCAGAGGTCAGTAAATTCTGTCTAATATGTTCCTGCCTTCGAACTGGGATAAAGTTTCTGGCTTAGAATTCCTTCGGTTGTGATGTTCTTATGTTCGATCTCGCTCCCTCCACCATCTGGCCTAATTCCTTCCATCTCCAGACCTAGCTCCCTCCACCATCAGGCCTAATTCCTTCCATCTCCAGACCTAGCTCCCTCCACCTCCAGGTCTAACTCCCAGTTTGGTTATGACAGGAGCAGACGACTCGCATGACCCTGCACAGGCTGTGCGCATGAGCCTGGGTGCTGGACTTGCCCTCAACCTGGCGGGCATGGCGCGTGTGGAGCTCAACTACTGCGTGCCCGTCAAGCATCAGTCGTGGGACAAGCCCCAGCCTGGCCTGCAGTTCGGGGTCGCCGCCGATATCCTCTAGCGCTCGGGTGCCTATCACCAGTTTTCATTTACTGTTAACCTTTTGTCTACGAACTCTTCCTCTTTCTATAGTCGTGTTCGCAGCAGCCAAAGTTAACTCTGCTTCCAATTGACACGACGGTTGGTAACTCTCGTTACCGTCGTCTTCATTCTCACCACTCAGCTACACGATGGTGGGTATCGGTACTGGGAGTCACTGTCAGTAGACAAAAGGGAAAATAAGCTACACAGCCGATATACATATATCAATATCCTTCAGCCTACGGATTTTCTATCAGTGGAGACTAGAACCCTCAAGTTCCAGTTCTCTTTAGTGGTAAATAGCTGCTGGGAGACATCAGTAACTTTTGTTAGCTTGTATTGGGGGTTTGGTTTCCATTCAAATCTGTTCTACCGATAGGTGCCTCATTTGCCGCATTTAGTCTACAGACACTTTAATTTTTGTCTATGAGTAAATTCTTGCCGCCCATGTTGGGTGACAGTAATTTCTGATGAAAATGCTGATTCTAGTAACTTTTCTTAGAGGAAATTTAAGCTCACGTATCTTGTATACGGGAGAAGGTGAAGCAGTGAAGAGTCAGGGATGTTGTCTTGAATTTAGTAACAGTCTGGAATGGTGACTTCTCTAAATCGGTTACTGAGAATACAGCTGTTACCTTTTTGTCAACAATCTTTGTAGTATAGGTATAAGAATTATTGCGCACGGAATTTTCTTTTAAGTAAGTAACTTCAAGGGTTCTTGTTTTGGCCCGCACGCCTTAGCAATCGAGTAGAAAGAAAGTTGTAGCATAGAGAGAAATTCTAATACGAATAAAATGGTGTCTGTTCATTTGCACGACAGCTTTAGACTTAGTCAGTTGAAACTTTACGGTTTTGGACAGAGATGGAAGCGTTTTGCCACTCCGAAATTTGAGTTTTATTGAAAAATTTTGAATAGACGAACGGACAATTTAATTTTAGGCGTATGTAAACTTGGTAGAAAATGTTCGAATTCCACTTTTTTGAGCAGGCATGAATGTTTATGTGCAAACGATAGACATGCATTTCAACATGTGTTCTATGTCGCCTGTAAGACCACGTGTGTGGTGATGGAGTTAATTAGCCTTTGAAAGTCGACGTTCTACAAAGAGATTTATATCAAATGTGGTTATGTAAATAGTGGCCTGTGCTGTGTACATTCTTGGTGAAAATCGTTCCTCTTAGGAAATCAGACGAGTGTTTGCTAGCTAGGGCCTCATCCACTATTGTAGGAACAGTGCTCAAGGTACTCTACCTGTGATGGTACTGTGCTTATGAGAAAAACTTCATTTTTAATGATTCGGGCGCTTAAATTTACCAAGGACTTTACTATTGAGCCATTTTCCGAGCACATATTGCTAGTGAAGAGAGGCCCTTTTAAAATGTAAATAACTACCATGGTTCTTACGAACATTAATGTGTGTGGAAAATTCATCCATACTGAACATAACGTCTTACTTGCGGGTCAGTTTTACTGCAGTCTTGATGACAGGTCACTACCATGTCAACAGCGTCCTTTAAATATTTAAAAATCTTACGGTGACCAACTTGTGCTGTGCGTAGCATGGATACCCGACGCGCATTCACATAATCACCTCCTTACTTGAACTACGCAATGTCTGCTACGTGTACACTTGAATTTGTCGTATACACACACACGTTCATCTTGTAACAATCATGTTCAAAGGCTCGAAAAGAGCAGTGCACAACGAATGTAAGTTATGACTAGTTTGTCATGAAATGTTGCAGACTTACATAGTACGATATTCATGGTCTAAAGAAAGATTGTGACGCATGATCTACATAACTGTAATATGCTGATAACTGTAGTGAGTTGATAATTGTTTCTATTTTTCTCGGTAGGTATTTAGTTTCTTCTGACGTATGTTACGCTAGCTGTGGTTTACTTAAGTTTGCTGCCTATGATACATATTTTCCTTTCTGTCCAATTCTATCATCTAACAACTGTGTAGATGTTCGAAAAGGACGTCTGTCCTCAAAAACCCAAGTTTAGGCAAGTTAAGCGCAAATGAAAGCTTATATATAAAATTAACGGTGCTGGTTGATTAGCGTGTAATGTACAGAACATGGAAATGCAAGCGAAGTAAAATTCCTCATTTTTATTAACATCGCCAGTGTGAGCCTTGATCTTTCTCCCATACAGAACCTTAATCCACTACGCAGTGGCTCAGAAGACCTGCAACTGAGACAAGAATTCATCGGAAAGGCAGGTGGGAAGAGTTGGTTACGCATCTGTTTCTTGAAACGAACTTATAAGGAAGGAAAATGTGAGTGAAGTACTTCACATTAGGATTATTTTCTTTGAAAGTAATGTCGCTCGGATGAATTCATCACTGCCGTTTAGTTTACAATCGTCAGTTTAAAAGTTTCGAGTCGTTTAAGTTCATCTTTGATTCAAAAGTTTTAATGGTGACGAACACCTTTCAGGACTCATTATTTCCGTTGATCTACTGACTTTTCATCTACACATCGCTAACACAAATCCTTTTTATCAAAGCCAACAAATACGACAACTTAAAGCCTCATAAAATAAAGACCCATGCATTAAAGAAAGTCCAATGTAAAGTTGGTCCAGTAATTGCTGAACAAGGAAAATTACCTACAAGTAAGTACAAAACAAAAGAGGTACACATTATTAAAATTGCAAGTTACTCTCTGAATCTGAATGCCAAGGTTCTCAGTAACTAGAAACTAATTCTTCACACGCACATAGGGCAGGACTCTTAAGATAAATGTTAAGTACATGGCAAGCATACACGGCAGAAATAAATAGAACTCAACAGTTCATATTAAAACTGAACCAACTATAGATTGAAAAATTAACACCGTGAATTTCTGCATTAAACAATTGTATCAATTCTACAGACAAATATCATCCACATTATCATAATGAAACTTTCATTTCAAGTTAACATGAACATTAAATGAATTACAAATGTTTCGGGTAACGAAATACAACATTCACTGCCCTACTCCCGAAAACGTTTTCACAAATCTAACTTTCATTGTGTTTCTGAAATACTGAATTTTATACACATTGACGGTGAATTAGGTACATGAAGTTTAATTCGATTTCTTTTGCCTTTCACCACACTTAAAGACAAGAATAAATCAATTTGATTTAATACGGACAAAGAAACAGCCCGTAATTTACACGTTGGAGATTTCATCCTCAAATGACATAAGAGAAAAGTTGCTTCTCTCTAAAGCAGCCAAATTCTTGTACGAGCAAGACTAATTGACCTTATGGACAGCGCTATTGAGTTTAACAAATCGTTTCAGTAACAACGTCACCTGTCATTATATCTTCTCAACACTTGAAATAAACAATGACATGGAACACGTCTTAATTCCAATTGCATATTCACTAAAACTTGTACGCTTCAGGAGGCAGCGCCGTGAAATATTCCGACACGTAACGTCACCCTGCGTATCTAGGCTACAAACACTGAAAAAACACAGTCAGCACCAACGGCTGCTGCGTCATCTAAATGAAATTTTTTTAAAATGTTCGACACCAAAAAACCGCTGGCAAAATCCCAGGCAACAAAAGCAGTTCGAGTGGATGTATTTTAGCGTCAGTCCATGATGATTATACCGTTAGGCATTCACAGGACTTGCTTGAGGCCTTATTTACCTACTGAAAAGAGAAGTTGTACTAAAACTTCTATCCTTATCGTCTTGTTGGCCAGCAAAAAAATTTTTGAACAGAAGTTATAACTGGTAAACTTAATTCAATAGCTTCTCTGTGAAGAACCCTGTTATCCTATATCAGAATAAATATCCTATTTCCTATTGACAACTTTGTATTGAAATTTTACTTCAAATATATTTAGAGCACAAAACTAGTAGTGTTCAAAATTTAGACTATACACAATGTTCATGAATATGGTTACTTCCGAGATCAACATTCAGATAACTCAAAAACTACAATTAACGTACAAAAAAGAAATGCGTTAAGTATTTTGGCGGCACAGTCTGAAAAAGAAATAGATTTTCATGACAAAGTGGATGAGAACGAAGAAGAAACAAAAACAATTATGCAAGATGGAAATGAAACTTTGCGTATTCAGTGACAGAAAGGGAGAATGTGTGAAAAAAAGACATACATAAATCTAATCCTAACTTATAAAGTGAATGCGCTAATATTGTAGTTGACTCGCTATGAGATCAGAAACGTACAAGAGACTTGGTATGTGTTAAACCAAGCATGTTAGATTTTTAAGTGAAATCAGTCTTGCGGTAGGCAAACCAAGTCATCACGCGGCACTGACGAGGACAGAATTATGCAGGCTCTCCGCAACAAGCTCAGGTGGCCTACCAATCACAGAGGAGCTACGAGGTCCTTGCGATGGCTTCTCAGCCCACCTTGTAAGGAAACAATAGATAGTACTCGTACGTAAACGTAGTGTTGAGACATCAATTGTGAATTCAATTTCGTAACAATTTCCAAGAATTTCTTATAACTTCTAGGATGCAAAGTAGCTTTTTTCCGTCAGAAACACGGGGATTTCCAGCAGTTGTATTGTACATGTTTGGTCATACAATTGCAGGAGTAACTAGAGACAAAGAGCATTTCAAAGAATCGACAAATAGACGAACGAAATAGACAAAGTATCGAAATTATTCGCGCATTCGATTACCTTCACCACATACGGCCAACTCGCACGAGAGAGTACAAACGTAAATGACATTGAAGCCTCCTAACTTAACTCACTACGAGTCTTATGACCAGTACTATCAATTCTTCAGTGGGTCTCAGTTCACTGAACAGGGATTATTCTTTTCTGACGTGCGTTACAACACAGCGCGTGTGTCGTGGAACACGGGTTGCTTCTGGCAGATTACATAACACTATACAGGGTGGGCCACACAAAAATAAAGTTTCCTTTTTTAAATACTTATAACTGCGTAACTATTGGTCGTAGAAACTTCAGTGTGATCTTACTTTCACAGACATTTATTGTACTTTTATCAGGTTGAACCATTTTGTATTCATAGACATAGTTTACGAACAGGTAATCGAAAAGGGGACTTTTTTCGCCATTGCGCGAGGGTAATTCTAAAAGCGCAAAAATAGAACGATTTACTATTTTTTTTTATCGTAGTAAAAATGCATCATTGATGAGTCATTCCTATTTACGAGACCGTTCTGAAGTCAATTTCACTTAACAAATGCAGAAATTAAATTCTTCACCATCGATCCTTAACAATGCAATTGAAAAAAGAGCAAATATACTTGGTCATAACTTTCAATGATATCAATAATGTCCAGAAGTCGTTCAACTTTTTCAAAATCATTTTCAAGGAAGAAGTTAAGCAAACCTACTGCGAGAAAAACTTGCAAAATTTTCTACACATGAAACAATACTCAATGGAAACGAGGGGAATTCGGGACGATATTTCACAAGAAGAATATCAGAAAACCTCGAAAACGGAAAAATGCGTAGTCAAATTAATGCGAATGAAAAATTTTCAAGTTGACGAAATGGAACAAAGTTATCTCGCCTAACGGTTCGTAGAATTATTATGAGAGATTTAGTTTATTTTCCTTACAAACCAAGATTCGCCAGAAATTATTAGAAAATGATCTTAAGAGAAGAACGTTGTGCGGATGGTTTATAGAGACAGGAAAGATTTGTTGAAACCCTCATTGCATCAGACGAGGAGGCTTTCCATATGAATGGCGTTGTTAATCGTAAAAATAATAGATCATATTCGCCTTAGAAACATCCAACAAGATTTTTTTTCAAAAAAACAATTTTCGAAGAAAATATTTGACTTTGGATTGGATTTTCTGGGTTTGCCTCGTTATCGGACAAATTTTCTATGAAGGGAATTTGAATGGCGATAGATACCTAGACATAATGAAGAAATTATTCCACAGCTACAGGTTGGTTACGAGCATAGATTCGACAGAGTGTGATGGATGCAAGAAGGAGCCCCATGATACAGAAATATTCGCGTAAAGAACATTTTAACAGAAGTTTTTGGAGATCACGTCATTGGAGTTCTACATGCGGTAAAATGGCCACCGCGCAGTCCCGATCTGACTCAGTGAGATTTTTTTCAGGGTCATCTCATAGATAAAGTATATAAAATACCTCCAACAGACCTGGAAGATTTACATGATCGTATCATTCACAATGTCAATGAACTTAAAAATAATCCAAGAATTATCAGAAAATCAATGCGAGAAATGAGAGTCCGATGTCAAAAGTCTATCGAAAACAACGGTCGTTAATTGGTTATAATGGAAACATTACGAGCTTATGTTTGAAAGTGAATATTTACTTTGAAGTTCATTGCCGCTATTTTTTGTTTCTTCACACTCACTGATTTTTGGAAGTGAAATCCCAGATTACGCTTTTAGAATTAATTACCCTCACACAATGGCAAAAAAAATCATCCTCACTTTTCGATTACCTGTTCGTAAACTGTCTCTGAATACAAAATTGTTGAACCTTATAAAAGTACAATAAATGGTAGTAAAAATGAGACTACACTGAAGTTTTTACGACCATTAGTTACGCAATTATCAGTATTTCAAAAAATGAAACTTTTTTGTGGCCCACCCTATACAACTATTGATAATATATACCATCATCCATCAAAATATTTTTAATTAAATGCAGAACTGGGCCTTATATCTGTGAAAGTATGGCATCAAGTTCTCCCTAATCAGAACAAGGTTATTTGGCAACTATTACCCCTAAGAAAAAACAACCTTAATGAACCTGCGCAGGAGAAACTGCACTAGTCGTCCTGATGTTACGCTGAAAACTAGACCAACTGTTTTAATTTTAATTTATATAATTTTAGTTCACACCAATTTTCCATTCATATAAATGAGCACATGGATGGGTAAGGGTGGCATCAAAAACACACGAACATGTTGTCAACCACTGGGTTAACTCTACACGGACACCACGTATCAGTTCTCCCCATAGATACTATCTGTTCACCTCATCATAATAAACATATCGGTTCAACATGTACAGAGTGTCCCTGTGTTACGGAAACCTTGAAGAATCTGACGTAACTCAAAGTTTTAGTCGTAGGGAAAAATACATCATTCAAAACCTGAATCACAGGTTATTAATTCCTTCAATTAACTAAAATCGAAAGGAATTATTCTTATCAGAAGCAAAAACATTATCTAAGGTGATGCATAACAAAGGTCATCATCAGAGCTCATGAATATTCCAGAAGAAATCGTTAAAATATAAACATTGTAATCCAAATAGTAGTTTTTTCCCCTTACAAAGGTGTATTATATTTTTACGATTAACAACTGTTCAGTAATGCCCGTTTCTTTTCAGGTCCCGTAACGCTGGGTGGGACCCTCTATACACGTCTGGTCACCCTTTTCATAGACTACCCTTATACACATCATCGGTTCAACGTACAAACTAATGACTCTGCATGAAGCAAAAATGTAACTTGTGCTTTAATTCAACTTTTTAAAGGGAGTCAGAATAGTAAAAATGCTAAAAAGCTAAAGCATAAAAAGGTTAATTTAAAAAATACTAAAATTGTCTAATCCGCCAAGATCTGTTCTTTATTACTGACAGCTCTTTTTGCTTCGTCAGCTCAGCAAAATTACATGATTTGAGACACCGTTAACTATTCAAAAAATTATTTGCAATTAGGTTTCATCGCTTTTTGTTAAGTTAGAATGTGCAGCGGCACCATATTTCAAGTCTCGTTTAGAATGAGCATTTATCGCACAGCTCAATTGAGTACCGTCACATCGGCGTGTGCACGGTGCGGCAACACGACTTCCTTGTTTACAAAAAAGTTCCCTTCAAAAACAGGGAGTTATGCTGCCGCACCCTGTATGAAAATGAAGCACAATATGTGCATTGAAGTCCCAATTATTTAATCTCATTACCATAATAATTATTACGCCAAAATCTACTTAGTAACTCACCAGATGATCTTCCAACATCAAATTTTGTTAACGAACACTTCCTGTGATCTGAACAAATTTTAGTGACATTTCAACTTCCTGGTCAACTTAAAAAAAGAAAAAGGAAAGCCGTCAAGAAAGTTGGTGTTAAAATACTTGAAAATAATGTTTAAAATTAATTGACCCCAATTGAATAAATAATGACTCGTTTTCGTAGCCTCTAAGTACAAAAAAACATTCTAAATAAAAAAGTTTTGAAACATTTGGTTTCACCAGTAGTCGTCCAAACTGAGTTCCGTCAAACCCAAGTCTAGGAAGCGCATCAATTTCAAATAGTTACCTTTACGACTTGGCCTGATCTCACTGAGTACCAGGATACTCCAATTCTGATATCAACAAACGAACAGAAACGTGCTAACAACTTGTATGAATATAAGATACAAGTTGTATTTTATATTCCCTCCACCAGGTCAGATGTCTGAACAGCATAAGCAATGCCCTTTGTAATTTTGGTAACACTTAAATTGGTGATTGTTTCAATTATACTAAGCTGGAGACAATTTGCTGAAGGACCTAGCACTTCAAACAAGGATAAATCTTCGTTTACCTTAAATATTTAGGAACATCAACCCACGATTCTGTCTCCCTTCTCGAGATTTCAAACTCAAAATTAAAAACCAACAACTTTTAAAACAAACAATAATGATGAACTTTTCCGGCACTAACTGCAAAGTAAATTTTTATACCTGGAAAACAATTCAACAGTAATGCAGTTCTCTAAAACTTCAGCTGTTCAAAATACATTCTCACTAACACTTGGGAGGACACTTTCTGTAAAAAAAACCTGAGAGCACTTAAACGAGAGTAGCCGTCTTTTTTCCAAAAATGTTCAACTCCACATTCTTGCCAATGCTGAGTTCACAGCCCATTGCACCCAAGCTGATACCTTTTTTGCTTATTTTGACGTGCTTATTTAAACGAATGGAAGGTCCATCTTCGTGCTCATGGCGATCGTTATCCTCCTTGCTTTCATGCTCCTCAGAGGCGTTCTGGTCGGCCGAAGTTGAGAATGGATCCTCGAGTATTTCATCATCATCTTGCGGGAATCCGAACAAATCTTCGTTTCCTAAATCCTGACTATCATTGGCTGTATGAACTCGCCGGGTTCTTTTACCACGCTCGGGAGAGCAACGTTCACTTCCTCCCTTACCTGCTAAGTTGTCTTGCATGTCATAGTCAGAGTGACAGTTGTCACTGCTCCGTGACGTGTTGCACCCAAACCGTGGGTCTTCGTCAAATTTAAACGAGTTTCTCTTCTTGTAGGTGGGAGATATTCCACTTAGAGTAGCAAAAGGACGTCCAAAAGCCGGAGACGGCCTTCGTAAAGACCGTTGGCTGGACGACGAGACATTTAGTCGGGAAGTTGACTGTCTATCCTCGTCAGTAAAGAGAGAGAGTTCGGGACATACAGGATCAGCGTCAGCGTTGTCGAAGATGCTTTGGTATCCACCTTTGAAATCGTCACTAGTGTCTCCCAACTTCGGCCAATCGTCATCGTTAGACTTGGTGGCATCAAATGCATTACCAAAGCCATTGTAAGTGTCAGGCTTACTGAAGCTGTCATCGTCTACCATGTTGTTTGAAAGAGAATCATTTTTAAAGCTGTTCTTGGTTTTGTAGGAATCATTGCTAACCTTTGAGGAATTCAAACAAGGGTTGTAAACAGAGAAATTTTCATCTATACCATCACGAGAAGACTCGAATCCAGAAACAGCATCATTTTTCTTTTTCTTAGGAGTTGAATAAGCTCGTTCTTTGTTACTGCCATACTGATCTTCACATTCAAATGAAGGGAAATCGTCTATAACGTTGAGCGTATTTATCTTTGAAAGTGGAGAAGATTCTTTTAATGAAGACACTGAGCTCCGACTACGCCTACCAGATCTAAAAGAAGTTTCGTTATTGGCGCCCTCAAATGTATCTTCAAAATTCGCAGCAGTTTTTTTGAACCTTGAAGCATTGAGAACACTTGGTGGCGAGTTCTCCTTATCTTCCTTGTCCATACCTCCACAGGGCTCGTCCCAACCGTTAATGTACGATGGTTCTTTGAAACTAGTATCCTCTTCTTTCGCTAGAGAATCGCGTTTCTTCAATTCTCTCCCATCACTTTCATAATCCTGATCAATGCCCCATTCTTTGGACAAAGGAAGAGAGACGGAGTCCCGAGGTGAATTGCTGGATTTCCGTGGCGAGTTATTTCTGAAACCGTTACAGGAAAAGCTGACATCGAGAGCATCATGACATACGTTTCCTCCAACAGCAAGTGCAGCAACCTCCAAATTCGAACTGCGTTCAGCATCCGAATCTTTCTGTTCTTCACTGGCTGTCTCTAAAAAGTCCTCCAAGTTGAATAGCTCTACTCTTGTACTGTCACTTCGGTTCGAAGACGCCGATTTCGGTCTCCCACTAGAACTAGACATTTTTTCGAAATTAAGATTTTTCTTGGCGCTCAAACAGGAAGATTTAGGTGGAGTAGCTTGAAGATCTAGTGTGCTCTGTTCATTCACCGTACGAGAACTGGTGACGCTTGCACATGAGAGACTGCATACATCCACTCCCTTCACAGTCGAAACCAGACTCAGGTGATGCTCCAATTTTGCTCGTCTGTAGGACGCTCTATCGAGGAACTCCTTGCAAGGTTTTCTCATGAGTGAATTATCTCTTACAAACGCTTCGACGAGCTGCTTCAGATCTTTACTCGGCACCACATCAGGATCAGGAACTTCTAAGTCACGCACAAGCCTAAACGAAGCTCGAGCTTTAAATGCTACCGGAGACTGACTCCCGCCATCAGTTGAACATTCTGGGACGCAAGAATCTGTTCCGGATTCAACTGCAACAGAATTAGTCCTAGACTCGAGGGCTGCTGAAAGTCTATGACTGAGTCGGGCAGAGGCGCGTTTAGAAGAAGCCGAGGTTCTCGAAGTAGCAGAACAATTTAATGATGGACGATCTTTTTGAAACGAACTCAACGAGGACGAATTTCTTCGCATTTCTTTGGACGGATTTGTAAGAGAAGTGAGAGGTAAAGTCTCGTGTTGGCGAAGAGGGTCCGACAACGCAGAACTCTTCGAACCCTTTTCAAAATGCTGGCTTGCTGACACTTTTGAACTACTACCTGAACTGAACATGGACTCCTTTACCTTGTCTTCTTTGATTGAGTGACTTGGGTCAGCAAGCAACGCAGACGCGCTGCTGTGGTGAGGACTTGCTGAATTTTCATTATCCTCGAGACGACGAAGTGAGCTAAGAGATTTGGATTGCCCGCTATCACCAGGAGTTGGACAAGACACCTTGTGGTCATCCAACTCTTCCTGGCTTCTACTTACCCTGTCGATAACAACTTCTCCTTTCTGTCTTTTCTCTGCACACTTTTCCCTTCCCCTTGCAACTGTTGATTGTTCATGCACCGGACAATCATTAACAATATCGTCGAACTGACTTTCCACGTTTTTTTGTAAGGGCTGGGGCTCTAAATACTTATTTGTGGCTCTCAGCAGCACATTGCTGTCGTCAATCGTACCTTCAGATGTAGCAGTGACTGATTGATACAGACCTCCGTTACTCCACTTGGTTTCGGGCTGTTTGGTGACCTGTTCCTCCAGACCAGGACGAGGGACAACCCGAGCGATGAGGGGTGACTGATTCACTGCACTGTACCGCGGACATGAGATGAATTGTGGCTTCCTGCAAAAAGAATATCGCTATCAATTATTCAAGAAATTAAAAAAAACACTGAATACAGGAGAAGGTAGGCCATGCGTTGGTGAAAAATGAGATGTGACGTTTGAATATTAGGGAGAAAAACGCTGTATCGAAATCATAGACGTTCAAACTCGTTAAAATGAAGTCGACATTAAGGAAGACTAGCTCCTCCGTACACTACTTTCACTTCACGCTGGCAGACCTCGCACACTATGAGCATTGTGGGGTCAAACTGTAATACTTCACTTCCACTTGACCTACTTCAAACTGCAATACTTCACTTCCACTTGACCTACTTCAAACTGCAATACTTCACTCCCACTTGACCTACTTCAAACTGCAATACTTCACTCCCACTTGACCTACTTCAAACTGAAATACTTCACTCCCACTGACCTACTTCAAACTGCAATACTTCACTTCCACTTGACCTACTTCAAACTGCAATACTTCACTTCCACTTAACCTACTTCAAACTGCAATACTTCACTTCCACTTAACCTACTTCAAACTGCAATACTTCACTCCCACTTGACCTACTTCAAACAGCAATACTTCACTTCTACTTGACCTACTTCAAACTGCAATACTTCACTCCCACTTGACCTACTTCAAACTGCAATACTTCACTTCCACTGACCTACTTCAAACTGCAATACTTCACTTCCACTGACCTACTTCAAACTGCAATACTTCACTTCCACTTGACCTACTTCAAACTGCAATACTTCACTTCCACTTGACCTACTTCAAACTGAAATACTTCACTCCCACTGACCTACTTCAAACTGCAATACTTTACTCCTACTTGGCCTTAAAAATGTCCAATTACAGGTCACGCATTAAACATGCTTTAGGTACACTAACTACTGAACAAGAACATTTGTTCCAGACATCGATATATTTGAGGTGAAGTAATATACAATCGCTAACACTTTTATTTGAACAAGTAAAGCGAGGTCTTCCACTACTTCCAGTCCACAACCACCCATACAATACAACACAGGGAACTTCCAGTCCACAACCACCCATATAATACAACACAGAACTTCCAGTCCACAACCATCCACACAATACAACACAGAACTTCCAGTCCACAACCACCCATACAATACAACAGAACTTCCAGTCCACAACCACCCATACAATACAACACAGAACTTCCAGTCCACAACCACCCATACAATACAACACAGAACTTCCAGTCCACAACCACCCATACCACCCAGTACTGTCGTCTTCCCACTTTTTAACTCACCTAGACTGAGGCTGTGAAACGATGCAACAGTTGTTACCCATACTGCTGCTGCATAGCGCTGTACTCTTAATGCAATTATTTCAAGTTTCTTTACACCTCAGGTACAAAATTTCAAATTTGACTCGCAATTTGAATAGCACCAAGCGTCCAACGTTAAAATTTCTCAAGGTCCAATTAAATAAACGATAAAACTGAATTTTCAATGAACTAAAATCGAACGTTTTAAAAGAACACTCGTCTGTAAAATGAAACTCTAGTACCACGGAAATTTAACGTAGAGAAATCTGAAGGAAATAAGTTCTTGGTCACGTAAAGATGTTTAATGTATATATTAATTAATTTAAATAATATACGAAGTCTCGTGTACCCTCACCTCCCCTCACGCAGAGACGAGGGACAGTTAACCATGTAATAATGACTTCAAATGGTATATTTTTATCATAATATGTATGAATATATTATGTACAGTATATTCATTTTATATACAGCTAGAGAAAAAAATCGGTTCTCGATGAATATACGAAATCATAAAAAAAAATCCCCGTACGACGTAACTGAAGAAAAGTGATCTTCAAATCGAAGTGCTTAAATAAGTGATACTCAGCAGAGACGCTAGAAGAATAAGGAAGAAGGAGCAAAATCTACAAAATGAAGCTTTGGAACTGTGAAGCGTCGCTTGAGGAGTGTGAGGACGCGCATTGCCGTGCAGTAAAACTGAGGCATCTTTATTACCTAGTCTGTGTTACTTCTTTAATAAATTGTCCTGCCTTCACTCAACATCCTGGCAGAGCAGTGTAGCTGTTCCTGTTTGACATCCTTGCAATAAAGAATAATGGGAATGAGCGACTGAAATAAGTGGTTAAAAATGCGACATTCGATGTGCAAAAACATTATTGTAGACTCCGCCATGCCTGCCCAGTCTACACAAGACTATTCCTGGCTCACTACTTCATCAAGCCCCAAGGCAGGGGAAGACAACATGACAGGGTGAATAGATGGGGAAGTAGAGGAAGCTAGGGGAGTTGAGACCAAGGGAGGAAATGGGGAGAAGCAGAGACTCTCGTTCCCCTCACACGAGGGGAAGCAGTGAGACCGAGATACGTAGTAACAGGGGAGGGCTGGGGAGTCAAAGGGAGGGCTGGGGAGTCAA
>VCRD01006348.1:0-15661 GCA_006783055.1 Trinorchestia longiramus
AAAAAGTACGATTTAATTTGTACGCGATTAATTAAAATGCATAACTTGAAAATGGAGCATGAGCAGCGATGTGATGCTACACATTCTCTTTGAAGAATTTACTTGGAGGTGACCTCTTTCTGGAAACAACTCAAAAACAAATTGTTAAAATAGTTGCTAACTATTTAACATCCATAAGAAAAATTAAAAACATCTGAAATTTCTTACAAATTGAAACATTTCAGAGAAGTGAACGGAATCTCCAAGTAGAACCACGCAGAAAAACCTCCTAAATTTCAGAAAACAATAAAACCTCCCTGAAGGCGTAGAGTTGCATGGACCCATCTCCGGAGTTCCAACAAAAGTGAAACAAGAAGAACAGTATTCGGAACTAATGCCTGCGCATCTACAGTGCAGTTGCTGGAGTCCAGGCTGGTGGGCTGAGTGTCACTACACATGTCAGAAGCCTCTTTGGAGGGCTCCAGTTCTACCAACCAACCAGAACCAATGCCTGTGCATTGCCACCGAATGCCGCAAAACTACTCCCACAATCCCACCACTTCTCTCAAAATAGAAGTAGATACACAGCGCGCCGCCAGGCGTCGGTTGGTCCTTCCCGCCAACCACCAAAGAAACACGTATTCAATATCGTTCTCAAAAACAGTGTTAAGTCCACACCAAATCAAAAATGTAAGATATTGTGTAAAACGTGATCGTGAGTATACTTAACTCTATAAGTCCGTCGATATCAGCATTATGCCAATTGTGTATTATCATAACTGTAAAAATGCAGTTATAGCCTATGCAGACCGGAGGCCAACCGTGATATCCATATGTGACACTGAGGAATGCTCAGAGGACTAGAGTCATTTAATATAATATTCTGTTGCCAGTTATAGCTGTAGAATTTATGTGTGATACTGACAAGTATCAGTATATATGTCATGGGAGCTAGGAAGTTATCTCATCCAAGTTTGTGATAGATAAAATGTGTTTAGTCATTCATGCTCAATCACCAGCTTTCTAGCACAAGTATAGCTGTAGAATTTATGTGTGATACTGACAAGTGTCAGTATATATGCATTTTATTCAGCCAGGAAGTCATCTCATCAGTGTGTTTGTGATGAATTAAATGTCCATTCTTTCCTGCTCAATAGAGTCCTGGTCATACAGTAAGATACCAAAAAGCATTTTACATGCATAGTCAAGATATTGATTTAACTGGTACCCATTCACAAGAAATGGAACATTCAGTGTAGAATGTAGAAAATGTTTCTGGGCTACAGCTGCATTACTATGTGTTAAATGTAGTTACAAAAGGTTCTCACACCACTCAACATTAGAAAGAAAAGTTCCTCAGACAATGTTGTGTGCTTTATTGAGTGTTTTTAAGTATATGATATTTCTACATTAGGAAGAAAAGTTCCTTAGACAATTTTGTGTCCTTTATTGAGGGTGCTCTAAGTGTAGGATTTTTCTGTGTAACAGTGTCTAATGTAGATAAATGATTTCTGGTCTACAGCAGCATTCATAAGCAATACCTGTGCTTTGATATGTCAATCATGGTGGTTTACTATATTTTTGAGTAAGAAGTTTGCAAGGCAATTCCATTTATGTATAGACACTCAGGCAGTTAAATGTGTTGTACAAGATATAATGTGTTCAATGTAGGTATAAAAGGTTTTCACACCACCCAACGTTGGAAAGAAAGTTCCTCACACAATTTTTATATTTTTAATTCAGTGTGCTCAAGTGTATGATTTTTTGCACAACAAACAGTGCCTGTTGCTAAATACAGGTAGCCATTTCTTTTTTCTTTTGTGATGCTGAATTGCAGCAGTTATGTTTTAACACTGAGGTTGGTAAACCTCAAGTTATTTATACCTGCACCTTCAGTTACCTAGATGCTTTACTTTCTAAAGGAATTATATTTATGCTGGTACTGTTGCAAAAGGAAATTAGCTACATTCTAGTGTATGCACTTTGAAAATATAATCATGTATGCCATTTCAGATGCCAGTACTATGTCAAAGTATTTAATTTTAAGTTAAATAATTAGTTCTGTAAACTTAATTTGTGATTTGTTCTCAGATCACGGCGTTTAATAAATCCAACTTCCAATGACCTCATCATTTATCCTACGTGACACGCTCAAGTCCCGGACTCCTTGACATTCAAGGGATTTGAATTCTTAGTGCATGCATGGAATAAGTGACTGTGATGTTGAATAGTCATTTTTTTAATGTAACTACCTGTTAAGCATGCGGGGCTGTTTATGACAAGCCGGATCTTCCAGTGATGCCCTCACTTGGCTGGTTCATTTGCATGGAATGACTCAGGCTGGCCCTAGAGGAATTACTTTAGGTGACCCTGGCTCACAGGAGAAAAACTTTGGGATGCCACCTTGTTGTATGTGTGTGTATTAGAGGGAATTAAAACTGTTACAAAGAATCCAGCCAAACGCTGGCCCTCAAATCTAAGGCTACGTCTGCTAGAAATTCCTGTTCTCAAATAATACAAGGGATCCAATAAGGTAAGTAATGCAGAAAGATATCCTGGGCTCAAATAAGTCTGCTAGAGCCAATAAGGTTTAAGAATAAGGGGGAACTAAAGTGGCTTTCTTTGTAGGAAAGTTGTTCTTGCAAAGAAGACAGATGAAGTTTGAATCTTGAGTGGATGGAACTTGATGAAACCAAGATTGAATGAATAAAGCTTATATGAGTGAAGATCAAGAGCAGAATTGCAAGGTGTCTAGAAGAGAAATCTGGGCTAAATTTTCACATCCTTGTTAAAAGTTTGGGAAAAATCACAGGAGCATGATTACACTAATGAGGTTTATTTCAATGAATACGGTATTTTGGTTGTAGTACAGACACCAATATCTACATGGCAACGGCAGGCACAAGAATGGGCCGGTACCAGAGTGTGCGGTGAGAAAATAGTTCTCTACCACTAGCAGATTCTGAAATGTATTCTATTACACGAGTATTCATCACAGCCTTACGCATTAACCTTTAATATACAAAAATTGGACACATTCAAGGTAAAACATTTAAACATTCAATGGCTAAAACATTCAAACAGCTAAATGGGGAAAAAGTGGCTAAAGCCACTGTGGTGGGGAAGACTAAGTAGTGTGGCCAAGTATAGAGCTAACAAGTATATTCATACTTGTTAGCTGTTAGAGAAATTGAGAAGTATGTCGCTGTAACTTGTGTGATGTAAAGCATGAATGTTATGGCATGGACTGGAGATCACCTTGGAAAATTGGAGGTGCTGTAAAATAGGGTATGGCATTTGGCATTGTGTGCTTCAAAATGAATGGCTGTAGAAGTTAAAGCTATTGGAGAAGATCTAGGGTGGTAGCTGTTTCTGAAAGAACAATAGAGGATTGTGTGAATGTTGAATAATTGATGGGTTGAACAGATATTTGAATGGAATCTGAGTAAAAGTCAATGGAAGAAAACTTGCCAGGGGCATGCAAGATAGCTAAAAATTAACAATATCATTCAGTTACCCTATGAGTGTCTTGAACGCTCAATGAGGATTGCTTAGCTTGGCTAGCAATCATCCAAAAAATAAGTTAAACTGTATGCTAAAAATGATCTTTGAAAAGGAAGTAAAAGATTGTTGTATTGCATGTGAGATGCTTCACAAATGTAAGCTCAAAAGAAAATATTAAAATGATAATTTACTGCTAATAGATATGTAGGTACCTAAGTTTTGATCCCTTGCTATGGGAAAAGGGTTTGTAAATTAGAAGCAAATTCAATCAAAATGATTACATTTGTTGAAACTTAGTGTGCTTCATGGAACACAATGTCTCTATATGTAGATCTAGCATGTTAGTGGAGGACATGCATAAATTTGATATATAATGCATAGGAGAGCATTGATTATGAAAGCATATAGTTTAGCTAAATTCTCTACACGACATGAGTTCCTCCGTGGTTGACAGTCATTTATAGTGAAATATTTATGTAAATGTGTTGCACAATGAAGGGTAGTGGAAGTGTATAGCATTGCAGGTGTTGGGTTTTTAGAAATTAACACATTCAATGCAGTATGACCCACTGTTGGATCACTCAAGTTAGGTTCTGTAATTTTTTCAAAGCTTTCTAGTGACTGTATGTACAAAGTAAAGATTTGCACCAGCTAGGCAACAGCAATGGATGTGTTAAACGTTTATATTTGAATAGAAAATTCATTTCATATTATTTCAAACAAAAAAATAGTTTAATTCAAGTAAGCACCTACATCAACAAATTTGTCATCTCATAGGTAACTTATTTATGCCAGCAGCAGAAATTTTATAGAGCAAGAAGGGATGAAATCAAGTAAAGTTGATTTTGTACTTCAGATTTGAAGACTTTTCCTTGCAATGAATTATCTAATACCCGGAAGACATGATAGTCCGTTGGTGTGAGGTCTGGTTAATATGGATGACAGAGGACTTCCAAGTTCAGTTACTGCAGCTTGAGCAGTGTTCATTGTGAAACATGTGGTCTAGTCTGGTCATGCAAGAGAGTTAATGTGTTTCCATTAATTAATCTTGGTGGCTTTGTTGCAAGTTCATGTATCGTTTCAGCCAATTCATTGGTGTATACTTCCACTATAATTGATGTACAAAGTCTCTTGATACTGTAGTGGATGGTATCACCAATGGACCACCAAACCAAACAAACACTATTGGTAGTTTCCAATAAATATTATTTTCAGACTGCATTTTGGTATTGTCTATCCACCCACCATACTGAAAGCTTGCTGCTGTTAAAAAGAATTCATTTTTCAATACCCATAGGAATACAATGTAGAAATGTTATGAATGACTTCAAAATTTGGTGCTTCAGTAAATTGGACATTTCATTTTTGAAGACATAGTATTTTGTTAAAAGATTTTTTTAATCCAGTGGAAAAGTTAAAATTTACTTATCTGATGTAAATAGGAACCCACAAGTAATGAAATATATATGCAGTAGTTGTCTTAGTACTTTCAAAATTTTTATTTTATTGCAAGTTAACTAATGATTTTATTATATTTCAGACACTTCAACAATACAGCTCCCTAGCAGCCTCCACAGAATGAATTTCACAGCCAGCATGAAGCTTGCACAGGTTGTGGTGCACAAGCTCACAGATGCTGAAGTGAAGAGGCTGTGTTGCAGGCCTGACTCTATCAAGCAAGAAGCTGCAGCAGAGAACTTGGTGCATGGTAAGACTTGATTCTGCCCTGGTTGGAGACAGAGATGGTTGGATCTTGTAATGGAAGATAAAGTGCAACCCATCAAGTGTAAAAAGCATCATATATGCTGATAAAATAACCATGTTTACCCAGTTCTGTTTTAGGGACAAGTTCTATCATTAGTTTCTTTTACTACAAAGTATGAGATCCAATATGAATGCAACAACAACAGGGATTAAATTCATTTATTTCATTAGTTCGGAAAATATGTATTTTAAGGAAATTATTAATTACCTTAGAATGGTTAAACTTTTAGATTAGTGGTCAACTTGAATTTACTGAAAATTTATTGACAAATACAACATTGCACATTGTGAAAATATTCAGCCAGAAGATTAGGTTCAGTTTTTAGATAAACAGTACAGAAACTTTTACTGGGTTTTTATTATGTGATAGAAGTTGTATGATGTCACAGTGATGCTAAAGGGGCAAAATAACATTGAAATCTAATAGATATATCATTTATGTGTTCATTTCAGGAAACTATTTTGTTACTGAAGATCTCTTGTGTTTTTTCACTATCATCATTTTCGAGTGAAACCCTCAAATGAATTTTAGTTAATATAGCGCTATAAAACAATTTAAAAACATACTTACAATTTTTTCACTCAACTTTAATTCTGATACTTTGAAATTCTAATATTGTCAAGTTTATCTCAACTGCACTTGTCGCTTTTAATGTTTTTTCATCACTTGCAGTTGATGCACCTAATCTTCAAAATCCTCCTGAGACAGTGACCATCAAAAAGGAGGTGCCTGATGATGAGCTGGACGACATCACAGTAAAGGAGGAGCCAAACCTCACAGTGAAAGAGGAGCCAAACCTCACAGTGAAGGAGGAGCCCAACATCACACTGAAGGAGGAGCCCATTGACTGGAATCAGGAACCTCAGGTGCTACAAATGGTTGCTTGCCTGCCCTTCCAATGCTTTCATTCACTTTCTATTTACTTATTTCACTCTATTCCCACAATGGATATGAAAGTAATTGGATGGTTTTCAATTTCTGTGTGTTACTCTTAGTGATCATTGTGTAGACTTCCATTGCATCATTGTAACCATAAGCCCTCACGGTATCTAGATTTCTAAAAAGCTAATTTAAGTACTTTTAGTGTTCCATTCAGGGCTGGGGAGTCGGGACTCTGAACATCCGACTCCGACTCCTGGATATTTGAAGGACCGACTGCGACTCCGACTTGTTAATAGTAACTGGATATTTTCGTACCGTGTACCTATTTTTTGTTACCTATGAACAAAAATGGCATTAACAGTGAATGATAGTTGCCATGTGTTGCCAACTTGCCATCTTCATTGAACATTAAACACAAATATAACTATCATACAGGGGAAACACCCAAACTTGTACTCGAAAGAATAATATTATTGTAACGTTATGTATGAAAACACAGGTAGTATCAATATGGCTGGTCGACTCTTGCCTTAGCCAGCCAACTGTTTATAGGAGCTCTGACACTGCTCAACCTCACTGGTCGCTGACATGACACTACTGACAATGACATGTCAAATGTCTTTGTGTAAGTGCGACTACAGCGCTGCCCTGTAGTTGAAGAATGCTACTGCTTGGTTTTTAAACCCATATCTAGGTTTAACCCTGATCGAGTTTTGGCTAGGGGTATTGCTATCACCTTTAGCGTCTGTCCGTCATAGTCGTCTTTGATGCCTATGTTTCTTATTAGATTTTTTTGAAGAATCGGAGTCGGTGGAAATTTGCCGACTCCGACTTCGACTCCTCAAGTTCATAAATCGGTCCGACTCCTTGACTCCGACTCCCCAGCCCTGGTTCCAGTGATACCCATAGTTAAATTCATTCTCTAATTTAACACGTAAAAAGATAGTGAATTTTTGATTTGATTGATTTTAATGAATCTGTTGTTATATGTATATCTATGTCGTTATATGTATATCAATTTCGTTATATGTATATCAATGTCGTTATACATATGTATATCAATGAAACGAGTACATTGAACTACAATTCAATCTACTTGTTTGTTGGTTGAACTTTCACATTGTTTCAGTGTCAAAGGGAAACATCGTTCATTTGTATGTTATAAGTTTTATACTCCCCTTTCCTCTTTCTATTTCTGAAAATCAAATTTACTCTTTTCTTATTTTTGTGCTTTTATTGCCACTCCAATATGTTGTTTTTTTTTAAGCCAGTTAATTCCTTCCATACCAGTCGCTGATTCTGAGTTTCTACCACACTATTTTTTATTGTATGTTTTCAATTTGATATCTTAATTGTGTGGATGACAGTCAGTGTCCCTCCATCTGTCTGTGTTTCCTCTGTTCTTTATTTCCAAGCTGTTCCTAAAGCCATGGCTGTCTTGCCTGGCTTGCTCTGTTGCTTTGAAGTTGTGAGCTGTGTTGCCTGACTTGCTCTCTTCCCCTGAAGTTGTTGGGTGCTGTCTTGCCTGACTTGCTCTCTTCCCCTGAAGTTGTTGGGTGCTGTCTTGCCTGACTTGCTCTTTTGCCTGACTTGCTCTCTTGCCCTGAAGTTGTTGGGTGTTGTCTTGCCTGACTTGCTCTCTAACCCTGAAGTTGTTGGGTGCTGTCTTGCTTGACTTGCTCTTTTGTCCTGAAATTGTTAGTGCTGTCTTACCTGACTTGCTCTCTTGCCCTGAGGTTGTGTGCTGTCTTACCTGACTTGCTCTCTTACCCTGAAGTTGTGTGCTGTCTTGCCTGACTTGCTCTCTTGTCCTGAAGTTGTTGGGTGCTGTCTTACCTGACGTAGTTTCACCTTCTTGAAGTCCTTGGTTTTTCACCTGCTACAGTTGCTTTTCGGTCTTGCAGTTTTTGGGTTACTGGCTTGCATGACCTAATTTCCTGCCTTGAAGTCTCTAGTGAATGTTGACAACATCGGAAATTTCTTTGCTGCCCAAAGAATTCTTTTTTCTGTTCCAGTTTACTGTCACTGTCTTTTTATATGATTGTTCTTTACCTCACAGTTGTGATGTCTAGTTCATGGGAAGCTGTTTGTAATAACTTTAACAGAGAGAATCAATTTTAAAACTGAATAAAAGTACTCTTTTTTTTTCTTAGGCAAATAACGCTGTGGTATAATGATTGCAAGCTATTGATAATTACTTGAACTTAATAGTAAAGGAATGTGTTAAACTATAAGTACTAATAACACGTTATTTCTTACAGGTTTGTTCGAGTGCAGTTGCTTATGTCCTTACGTGCAAGAAAGAAGTAAACGAGGTCGGTGTTGAGGCACATTCAAGTGACGCAGAAGACGAGGGAAGGGAAGGCGGCTCTGGTGCGTGCAACACAAGTACTGTCCATCCACGATCAGCTGGAGCATCTCAAGGCAGCGTTGACTCGCTACCGTCAGATGTGTCGGATAGAAGCTGCGGCGTCGAGGTCAAACCTCCAGATGAACTCGTGATACAACTGTTCGTGTGTGAGCTTTGTGATTTTACTACTGATGGTAAGGACATCCTTAGGCAGCATCTTGAATTCAAGCATAAATTAAGAGTGTCATCTAAGAGCGAGTTGAATGATAATTCGTGTGATCAGTTAGTTGGCATGGAACGAAACGTGCAAGCAAAACATAGTGAGGAAAACGTGTTAAAATATCAAACATGTGATTATGGCTGTTCAGAAAGAAATGTGATGAAGCAACATGAACTTGAAAAACACAATTCAGTTAAACGGTTCAATTGTGAGTTGTGTGAATATTCTTCTGCCCAAAAAAAGCTTTTTAATGAACATAAAGCTAGTAAACACGGCGTTGGAAAACTGGTCCAGTGCGAGTTGTCTGACTATTCGTCTCCTTTGAATTGGAGTGTGAAGCAACACAAAGTCAGCAGGCAGAGTAGAGGAAAACTATTCAAGTGTGATTTGTGTGACAATTCGTTTAATTTTAATGGTAGTTTAAAGCGACACAAAGCCAGCAAGCATGGTTTAGGAAAACTATTCAAGTGTGAGTTGTGTGACTATTCGTCTCCTTTGAATGATAATTTAATGGTGCACAAATTCAGATCGCATGGTGTAGGAAAACTATCCCAGTGCGAGTTGTGTGACTATTTGTCTCCTTGGAAGAGTGTTGTAAAGCAGCACAAAGCCAGTAAGCATGGTGTAGGAAAACTACTCAAGTGCGATTTGTGTGAGTATTCGTCTCCCATGAATATTGATGTAAAGCGGCACAAAGCCAGCAAGCATGGTGTAGGAAAACAATTCAAGTGCGAGTTGTGTAACTATTCCTCTCATTTTAATAGTGATTTAACGATGCACAAGTCTAGAATCCATGGTGTAGGAAAACGATTCAAGTGCGAGTTGTGTGACTATTCGTCTCCTACGAATAATGATGTAAAGCGGCACAAAGCCAGGAAGCATGGTGTAGGAAAACAATTCAAGTGCGAGTTGTGTGACTATTCGTCTCTGTTGGATAATAATTTGAAGCTGCACAAATTCAGATCGCATGGTGTAGGAAAACTATTTAATTGCGAGTTATGTGACTATTTGTCTCCTTGGAATAGTGTTCTAGAGCGGCACAAAGCCAGGAAGCATGGTGTAGGAAAACTATTCGAGTGCGAGTTGTGTGACTATTCGTCTCATATTAATAGCGATTTAACGATGCACAAGTTTAGAATACATGGTGTAGGAAAACTATTGTGCGAGTTATGTGACTATTCGTCTCCTACGAATAATGATATAAAGCGGCACAAAGCCAGGAAGCATGGTGTAGGAAAACAATTCAAGTGCGAGTTGTGTGACTATTCGTCTCCGTTGGATAGTAATTTGAAGCTGCACAAATCCAGATCGCATGGTGTAGGAAAACTATTCAAGTGCGAGTTGTGTGACTATTCGTCTCCTTTGAATAGTAATTTAAAGCTGCACGAATCTATAATGCATGGTGTAGGAAAACTATTCAAGTGTGAGTTGTGTGACTATTTGTCTCCTTGGAATTCGAGTTTGAAGCGACACAAAGCCAGCAAGCATGGTGTAGAAAAACTATCCAAGTGCTAGTTGTGTGAATTTTCTTCTTCTGTGAATAATTACTTGAAACTGCACAAAGCTAGTAAGCATGGTGTGGGAAAACTATTAGAGTGCGAGTATATATTTATTCTAAAGACACATCAAGCTAATAAACACGGTGCTGGTATACTATTTATGTGCAAGTTTTGTAACCATTCCTTTGCCTATAGTGGAAAGATAAAGGTACAGCAAACGAAAAAACATGGCGAAGGAGGAGCTATTTTATTTTGATTTTTGTAACTTTTTTCTTTCTGTAGTTTATCTATGAAAGAACATTGAGCTGGGAAACACCGTAAAGGTAAATAGTTTCCGTCCGGTATGTGAGACATTCTGCCTCTCTGAGTAATAAGAAGGGATTCCGTTTAGTAAGCACAGAGTAGGTGGACGGTTCAAATGAGAGTTGTGTGAATATTTTTGTGCTGCATATGGTACACTTAGAGGGCACAAATCATGTAAGCATGGAGTAAGAAAGCCATTTAAGTGCGATTTTTCTGACTATACCTCTGCTTGTAGGAAAAATCTCAAACGACAAAATGACAGGGTGCACGCCATGGTCAGCAAGTGATGTGAGAGATGTATTAACATTTTTCTGCCTCATAAATAGGCTAAGCGTTAGAGTGTGTGCTGCGACGAGAGACACCTGCTTGCAATCAAGTTTGTCAGGACAAGATGTTACGAAGAACAAAATAGGTGAGCTGTTCACGTATAAGTTAGGTGATGATTCTTCTGAGATAAAACACACTCACCCTCGGCTCCGAACTGTTAAACACTACAAACGGCAATTGCGCAGAATATAATTGAAAAGAATTTCCGAAATTTTTGAAATCTAGTTCATGAAATATAATTTGAAATGTGTCAGATTTTAGTAAGTAGATAATCTGAACCCTGTCTTACAAGAATAAAACTGATGTGTTACAATTAGGCAACATTCAGTAGTGATGTCGAGCGTTAATTCACCCTTTATTGTCTGTTTTATGTGATAATTTATAATGTTCAATTTACATCAGTAATTTCTAAACGCAGTAGCGTACGTCGTGAGCCCGAGGACGTGAGCTCCTTTACGAGTACACTGTTTATTTGCGTTGCTGTGTATGCCGGCAGCAGCATTACAGTCGTACCTCGGTACTCGACCATAATCCGTTCTGAGGTGGTGGTCGAGCACCGATTTGTTCGAACACCGAAACCAATTTTCCCATAAGAAATAATGGAAAGTATTTTAATCCGTTCATACCATTAAGAAAAATACCTAAAATATTATAAGAACGTGTATCTATGCAACAATTGAAGACGTAAATGTGCACAAGCAGTACATGATAAAGATCAATAAAGCATTATGAACTATTTTGTATAATTTACTTACGTTTTGGAGAGTGGTTGATGGCATACAGGAATGGATGTGGAGAGGACGGGAGGGAGGGTTACTCCTTGGAAGGGGAATCCCCGTCCATGTTGACGCTAGGTAACGCGCCTTCAGGGGTTTTCTCCCTTCTCTCTCTCTCTTCCGTGGAGGTGAATCTGGCTGGGCAGTAGCCTTCCTCTTTTCTTTAAGAAGGAACCTGTCCATTGTCAGTTGCTTCTGCCTTTTCTGCACTATTTTTCGGAAGTGCGCCATAACAGTGTCATTGAAAATTATCACAGCACGGTTACTGACTGCTGTATCAGGATGGTATCTTTCAACAAACGCCTGCAACTCACCCCACTTAGCACACATGCCATTGATCACTGCACTGGAAGCCTCCTCTCTTACATCCTCATCTTCTGAGGATTCCTGCTCCTGAACCAAATCTTGCTGCTGCTGTTGTTGCAGGTACAATAACTCTTCTATGGTCAACTCAGAAGAGTGGCCTTCCACAAGCTCATCGATGTCCTCCCTGTTGACTTCAATGCCCACACTTCTTCCCATGGAAAGAATGTCCATGACAGCATTTTCTTCAGTAGTACATGTACCAGCAGGAATAACAGCAGCAGTGCTTGGACCAGCCTCATACTGGAAACCCTCGAAGTCCCTCTCAGGTACACACTCAGGCCAAAGTTTTCGCCATGCAGAGTTTAATGTCCTAAAAGTGACGTTACCGCAAGCTTGGTCTATTATGTTAACACAATTGAGGATATTAAAGTGATCCTTCCAAAATTCTCTAAGGGTCAACTGGGTATCACATGTCACATCAAAACACTTTCGGAAGAGGGCCTTGGTGTACAGTTTTTTAAAGTTAGCAATTACCTGTTGGTCCATAGGCTGGAGTAAGGGAGTAGTATTGGGGGTCGAAAACTTCACCTTGATGAAACTGTATTCATCTGTAAAGCCATCCTCTAGACCTAGAGGGTGTGCAGGGGCATTGTCCATCATTAAAAGGCATTTTAATGGCAACTTCTTTTCTATGAGATATGCCTTAACTTGGGGAGCAAACACTTCATGGATCCATTCAGTAAAAAATTGTCTTGTGACCCACGACTTAGTGTTAGCTCGCCACATAACTGGCAACTTAGTTTTTATGATGTTATTTCTCTTGAATACACGGGGATTGTCTGAATGATACACTAATAAGGGCTTGATCTTACAGTCTCCACTAGCATTGGTACACAATAACAGCGTAAGCCTGTCCTTCATAGGCTTGTGACCAGGCATTTTTGTCTCCTCCTTTGTGATGTACGTATTGGCCGGCAATTTCTTCCAAAACANCTGCTTGCCTTGAAAGTAAATGAACTAGCACTTTCACCTCCAGTAGTTTTCAATAGATCTTCGTAAATTTGAAGAGCTTTTTCGCAGATGAGAGCTTCACTAATGCTATCCCCTGCCAACATCTTTTCCTTGGTGAAGATAAGAAGCAACTTCTCCATTTCTTCCATTATCTGAGGCTTTTGCTTACTAATTGCTGTCACTCCAATTGCAACATCAGCTTTCTTCAACACTTCCTTATGCTTCAAGATGTGGAAATGGTTGACTTTGCCATTTCGTACTGCGACGCGAGGTCGGACATTTGTACACCACTTTCATATTTTGCTATAATTTCCTTCTTCAGTTCAATAGTGGTCCTCTCTGTTTTCCTCTTTGCCTTCCCCTTATCACTGTCTTTCTTTGGACCCATTATTAAGGGCTAGAGCAACACGAAAAAGTTTATATCTGGGAAGAAATACTCGAACAAACTGCGTACGTCTTACTCCGCTGGCGGTCTGAGTCGAACTGACGCTTACCCGCTGGCCGAGAAGGGCCGAGGAGCGCGTTCGGGTCGACTCGGGCTAGTCGAGTACCGAAAATCGGTTCGAGGTCCGATGCATTTACTACTCGAATTTTTTGGTCGAGTATAGAGGCGGTCGAGTACCGAGGTACGACTGTATTACCTACCCTGCTGCTGCAGGTCCTTATTCTGCTACACGCTCACTCACGGCAATGTGTTACTCTCTTGTATTATGTAACTTTCAAGATTCAGGCTTTTCCGCAAGCGTAGTGAAGCTGTGAGTTTAAGGGGACCAGACGGGTTTATTGCTAAGTTGTTTATTATTGATCGTAAGGCTATGAAACTTTGTACATATATAGAAAAGAAAAAAAGATTTTGTTCGTGGACATTTTTTGATTTGACGCATAGAAAACGAGTTACAAAAAGGAAACGTGAAATTGTAAGGGAAACTCCCTTAGACTATTCCTCTTTCAAAACTTGACGAAGAGAGTTGTGTGAAGGCTTCTTAGAAAGAGTTAAGAGCCCTCTACAGCATAACGGAGAGATTTTTGAATTGTTTTTTGTTCCATAGATATTTAACTTTCAAAAAAAAATTTCTTGGTTTTGAATTTTTTGCTCATTTTACTTTCAATAGCTATATCTTTTGATCTAATAATATTGTAAATGTCTTTACGTTTATCTCTAGAAGGCTTTCTGTTCTTTCTGAAGAGTCCTCACACGAGTCTCTACGTCAAATAATGATGGAGGAGTAGGTTTTGGCGCCCCCGAAAACAAAGTTTTTCAGGAGAGTCAATGTTTGTGTGATGATTTTATTTTTTTTGGAACCCGAAGGTTCCGGGGTCCTCCTTAGGAGTTCATGTGCTATATATCAACTGGGTTAGGATACTGATAGATCATGAGACGCTTCAGTACTCCCACAGTAGTGGGAGTGTTGAGGTGTTTTTGGAGGTAGAGTGCTTTGAAGATTAGAATCCGCCGGGGTTGTAGATGCAGGAAGGTTCGTCATGGGAGGTCCTCATTTTCTCTGCTGGAGGTCCCTTCGCCGGAGCCGTTTCCTTCTTCTTGCCTTCATAGCAGTTCGTGGAATGAGTCCGAGAGCCACAAGGACGTGTCCAAGGATATTCCCCGGGTTGTGCTGAAGGGCCGTGACAGTTGCAGCAGAGACAGAACGCTCAAGGTAGGCAAACTTAGTCTTGAGGCACGTCCGCCAGAGCTTGCTGTGGATGGACTCATTCTTGTTCTGCGTCTGGTTGAGGAAGCATCTGCTGAGAAGGCTTGGTTCGGTCAGGGACACGAAGACTTCCAGTACACGGGCCAGGAGATCCTTCAAGAGGCCAGAGTGGGGCACAGGTGTAGTGCCTTCAGTTCTCTTGACCCAGCACCATGACTCCTGTCCAGGGGGACAGTCCATGTGGCGGGGCTCTTCGTCAGTGCTTCGGGCATGGTGGTAAATTGCAAGTATCTTCTTCCAGAGCTCAGCCACAGAGTCGCCAGGGGTGTAGGAACGGATTTTCTGCCCTTAGTGCCGTGAAATTTTGTCAATGTCGGCATCTGTCAGGCTCCTCCATCTCCAGCGGCACCTCAACACTCCTCACATCCACCGTTGCAGCACTTCCCTCACGTGGAGCAGAACGTGAGGCAAGCGATGCAGCAAGAGCTGCCGCAGTCTGACCCCACACGGGGCCCATTCCCACCCGTCCCACACCCCTTTCCCTTCCTCGTACAACTCAAAAATTTTATGGAACCTACGCAAGATGTTTATCTTTCAATATCTGTAAAGATACGCATTCGTGAAAATTTTGAGATTTTGCCTGAATGAACCCGCCTGGTCCCCTTAAAAGTTTATTTTATATTTTGCAGCTTTCTACTCGGTTGAATTAGATCCAGTCTGCTTTTTCTTTACATAAAACCGAATTACTCTACGTTTTCTTGTACTCTCATAACTTTTTGTATTTGTTTCTTTAGTTCTTAACTTTGTCATTTATCAAAACCGTTTAGGTTGAAAATGGCGGAGGTGTTGAAAGCGTTCATGTGTTGTTCTCCATATTTACATTAATAATATTGCACATTGCGCACGTTTGATAGTGGATTGAGCGGGTTAGCGTCAAGTCGTTGTGACTTGGTGCGAGCGAGGAGGAGCTCGGTTGCTCGTTGAAGGACTGGTTGTGTGTTAGAAGTATTCGTTGTCGTGAAGATCTATACTCGTAGAATATTAGGCAAGGAGATTCTGTGATTAACACTACAATAGGGAAGTTTTGACG
>VCRD01006349.1:0-12601 GCA_006783055.1 Trinorchestia longiramus
GCTGGGCTCTGCGGCCTTAGCGTGACTGTTCATTGATTAATGTCGTGCTTTTGGTCGTAACGAGGCCTAGTCTTGTCGCTGGATTCATGCATCATGTCCTGTTTGCTCTTTGGTCGATGAAAGTTAGCCTCGTTACAGTACTCGTTTGTAGTGGAGTCATTCACTACATGTTTGACAGCATATAGGTGATATGGGTTCTAGAAAAGCTCCTTTTAGTATAGTAACATGATTCTTTTGTGTAGAAAAAAAAATATTCCATTTAAATGTAAATGAACGTACATACTAGCGTAAAGTGTGTTCGGTGTAAACTAATATATGTGTTGATTATTAGTTTCAGTAAGAACGACCCTCCGGAGAACCCTAATTTGTAGAGTCAAAGTACTCTGCCAAAAATCATGAGGAGAGGCAAATACGTTAGGGTTATCAAATTTCCGTAATATCTGAGGAGCGTTGTTGTACATCTGTTTTCTGGCAGGTACATGATTACATTACCAGACGAATAAGTTAGCACATGGCGTGGCATGGTTTATAGTAGCTCGCTAGAGGAGGGGTCCGTATGCGTAACGCTAACGAGGCTGTCAGAGTTCGGACTAGAAGACAGATAAGGGATATATTAGGATTAATGTGCTTTGACGACAGTAGAATAACATAGCTATCGTGTAAAAGGATTTTTTTGATGATTTTCTTTGCTGTAAGTTCTAATCACTTAATGGGTGCTAGCAACACTGATGCATGTAAGGAGTGTGATGTTTTGTGAATTAGTTTTAGCTGTGAAATGCCAGTACTTAAATATTGTTAAGTGAAAACAAAAAGTAGGAAATTTTCCCATTTCTTTGTTTAAGAATACGGGTGACGACAAATCATGCTGTATTCGAAATTCGATTTAATACTTTGTTCTTTCGTCGTGTTCTAAAAATTTATCGTTTCTTGACATAATCATCATAAGCAGACAAAAAACGAAGTCCTTTACGTATAAAATTTGATAAATCAAAAATAATTGATGGTGAAACAGTTTTTTTTAAATACTCAGTTAATTTTCTATTGAATTTAAATTCGAAAAATATTCAGGAAAGTTCATCAACCAACAATATTCCATTTTTAGTTTTCAACGGGTGCTGGGGTTTTACCCTATCACGAGCTTTTTCATTCAGGAATATCAGCTTGCGGTTGAACGCCTGGGGTTTCCTTTGTTTGGTGTTGTCTGTCTGATTTTCAAGAGAACAGTAGATGCTCTTCACTCCTCAGTCCTTAAAATGAAACAAAACCTGTATCTGCATGCACTCACTATTAAAGATTAAGGACTAAATAAATCGTGTGTATGAAACCATCAGCAATCCTATCATTAGGTATCTATTCGGCTACCTTATCATCATGTATTAAGTCATGATACTTTGGCTAGCATGGCTTCTTTGACTTCTATTTGATTACTTTGGCTACCGTATTATTATATCTATTTGGTGTCATCAAATACCATGCTACATATTTATTTACTTTGGCTACTATTTTATCTATTTACTTACTTTAGATAGCATGCTATCCATTTACCTACTTCTTTTCTGTGTGTTATCCATTTAATTACTTTAGATTATCTATTTAGCTACATCTAGTCCCTATGATTAGCATTTTATTATACATTTACGTAGGTATTTGACTAGTCTATTGCCTTGCATTTTATTATTTTAAGGAGCTTTTTATAACGTATGGAGTTAAGTTGACGATCCAGTTCTTGTATATCTAGTACATTGTATATATATAAATATATCTGTGTGTACGTTGAGTCTAGTGCGCCTTACTGCGTTGCCTATGATAGTGGGTTTGGCGACATGTGTGCTCACCATTTTATCCAGTTACACAGGATCATCATTTATGTTGAATCATTGTGATATCAGGAACGTTCCATTGTGTATCAGAAAACTTTGGTTTAGTTATTGAGAAGTAAATAATTGTATTGGTTTGTATATAACATAGTACTGATAAATAAAGATGTTTGGCGGTCTACTCCGTAATGATCCGTATAGTTTAAAAATGATGTATTATATCAGTTGATAAAATTTTGTGTTACATTAGCTGGTAAAATTATGTATCACATTACATCTAGTTATGGTTTAGTTGTGTGGAAAACGATATTCGTAAAGAACCATTCTCAAGGCAACGATCTCAATGTAACAGTATTGGCAAGGCGACACCTTAAAATTCAAAGAGTTTGGTGTCCCATTCTCAACTTTTTAAAAAATATGCTTCACTTGTACTAAAAGAACATTGTACTTCAACACTATCTATGATGCTTCTAATTTACAGTGTGTTCTTTCGTGTCTAGTTGATGGAATATATTTGTTGGACTCACCAAATACTGAGCTTGTAACGTCATCACCAGTAATCATATACAACTTGATAAAATAATTGTTTACTTACTAAAACAAATCAACATTGTACCATGTTATTAAAAGATGTATATGCTTCACTGTTGGAATTAAATTTTTATATATAATTTATCCCAATGAATTATGTCAGATTTGTAATTTTGTTGAATAACATTGGAATAAAAACCATTTAAGCGAAATTGATGGGTCATTGTAAGTTCACGAGGAATAAATGAACGAGTTTTGTTCTCCCACTGAAGCATTATTTTCTGTGTTTACATTCATAATAGATTAGCTAGTTAGTAATGACAGTGTTTGCCATCAGAATTAATTTAGAAATGTTCTATATGATGTTTAACCATTTACATTCTGGTCACAACGAAGACAGAAGCATTTCTTTCTCACACACGATGAGCGCTTTCATCTCTTCATAAACAACACCAGACATTTTAGTGGCTCATACATCACGAACATTCCAAAGGCCGTAATTGTTGGAATATTCCCAACATGTCCCAAAGAACATCATAAATAACAGAAATTCGTGAGAGGTAAAGGCGTGCTCACCTGAAGATATTCCTGCAATGGTCTGAGCCGGTTGCATCTATCTTCGCTATATTTTAGTGCGATATTTTGAAGTATCGAGAAATATACATGTTCATGCATCTACATGATGTACTGACGCTTTGGCAGTCCATTACTTCAATAATTTATTTGGATCTAGGCGCTTATTGCCATAGGTATCAGTCTATCGAGTTATATATAAAAATAACATTAAACTTGGGCACATATAATTAATGCCACATAAGAAGAATTTAATATTCCCCCTATAGTTAAGTTTAACGCTTATTAATGCCAACGAGTGCGTACATGTATATTGGACACCCTTCATAAGCAAGGTTTCTGTTCTCAATTTTTTTGAATTAAGTAACAAAGTGTCAAAAACCCGAGTTGGTGTATTTTGTACAATAATAATTCACACGAACCGATTGATTTTCAGTCTGATGTGCACAGAAAATGTTCATAAACTAGTTATGTGTACACGAATATAGGTTCAGCTATTATTCGTTGTAAGCTCCCATGGTATTAATTTCTAAGAAAGTTATCGTTTTATTGTAGAAAGGTGTTACACAAAATGCGATAGGATTAATATAATAATGTGCTCACGAGGTACGTGCAGGTGTATGCGACATGCTGTAGAAAACGCACACAAACATTATACATCATTATGGTCTACCGAAATAACCCCTGAACCGCAATATCGCTTAAACTTGCATTATGTGTAATTTTCGTCAAACAAAAGGTAAGAAAGAAAATGTAATAAAAGAGTCTTCCTTTCCGCCATCCCCTTTTGAATCCCCCGGGAGGCCGTACAACAAATTGCGTAGCCAGCTCCTCATGAAAGTGCACCAACAATAATGTCAGCTCAAACAATACTGAGTGTCAATTCAACAAGCTGAGTCATATAACATCATGTCTTAAATATTCCTGGAGAAGTACAAAACCATATTAATTGAATGTGCTGAAGGTCTGTGTTTGAACACCATGCGTAAAAGTTCACAGAGGTTCTAGGAAAAAAATGCAATGTAAAAAAAATACGTTACCACTTTAAAATGAAAAAAAGACGAGTAGTCCGTAAAAATTCACTGAAAAATTAGGTAAAACAGTTAAAAAAATTAATACTTATAATACAAAACGTGTTCAATATCAATTTGCCCATGAATGTGGTTTTATAAAGCAGATAAGTGAAGCTTCCATTGCATTAAAATTTGTATACATGTGTTTCCTAACGTGCAAAGTTGCTGCTGCAATAATGCTCTTGTCCGAACCCGTTCTATATGTGTGCAATACGTTTATGTACAGTTAAGTGAACAAGTATTTGATCTGTCTTGAAAACTTAAACTTTGTGGTATTTCATCTTTATGTAGCACTTATCACAATTATAAATTGTAACAATTTAAAGCTCACATTCTGGCAAGAATATAATTACTCGGAAAGTTTTCAAAACGTTATCATTAGAGATTTTAATACAAAACGAATAAAACAACTAGGTTAAAAAGTATACAATACATCATGCTAAAATACTTTTTGTACGGTTATGTAGATCAGAATTTTGCATAATATATTTTTTTCTGTTTCATAAGTATTAACTATCAATCTTACGAGTCTTTAAAGTAATAGAACACCTAATCAGTGATATTTACATAACGATTAAAGCGAGTGTATTGTGCGGTTATCATTTACTGTGTTTCAACAATGTTCAAGGGGAAAATAAAATTGTTGATGTCGATAACGATAGCAAAGACTGTAGGGTCATTGGAGAACAGTTTGACCTGCACCCTTCGACAGTGGGATGCAATTATAATAATAATTATAATTCGATAATACGGATGTGCAAGACACGTCATTCTACTGAAAAGACAGTCCAAAAAAGTGCTCAAAAGAAAAGTTCGACCCGTATAATGAATAAACTGGTGAAAATCGCGGATGTTTGTTACTTGCGCGGATTTTTTCCTTAGTAACACTGTGTAGGGTACTAGTGTGGATATTTTCCTGGTTAACACTGTGCAAGGTACTCACATTTACACTAATACCATTTGAACCAGAACAAAATATCGATTTTTCCCCGTAGAGGCTGCGATAAAGGGCATAAATTTTGTCAGGTACATACTGAATTGTATAATATACGCCGTTACTATTTTTTCTTCTCTGGAAGAGTAGATAGTATACAAATATATTATCGGTAGAGAAAATTTTCGAAGATATAAAGGGTTCCTGTTTGCTTCGCTATCCACCTCTTCCATATTTTATACCTGGCAGATATGTAGCTTTCGAGTCTCTCTAAATCTGCAGTCACAAACGTGGAGAAGAGAATTTTACCACTAGAAGCAGACTAGCGCTAATCTGCACATTTTCCCAACCTGCATCATTCCATATATCGCAGCAACGGTGTCACACATAGAGCAGCGCTGTCAGTCTTCTAGTGCTGCGGTGGTGGTCTAGTAGTGGAGGAAAATCGGTTCTCATGCTGGCATTGACAACGGGGATGATATTCTAGTTTTCAAAACATTAAAAAGAGATTCAAAGTAATTTATTCATGTCCATCATGTGATACATAGATTGACGCTGTTTAAATCTTAGACACAAATATTAAACGACAATGAAGTGCAATTACAATTAAAACAGTTTTTCACATACTTTTTATTTCTTTACTTTTTTCAACACAAACAACTTTTTCACCATGAACTTGTATAAATATCTAAGTACACACTCTGAGTGACTGATGAATACCGGTTTAAATATTCGAAAAATCTTTATCGAATTATATTTTGGGATTAATAATTTCTTCCTCTTTTTCCGCTGTTCTCTTATTATTCTTCGTTGTCTTAGAAAAGATTCTCAAACAATACTGTCTCAGACCTTGAACGTAATTTTGAGAGTATGGTGATGTTAATTTAACTATACACCAAGGATTTACTCAAATAGATGGCATCAAAATGTGTAAGCATATATTTTATAATTTCAATAAACATCATGTGTTTTCTTTCTAGACCACGCAATTACTCTAGATTGTTGCTGGTGATGAGTCTTTAGAATTATGGATATCACCCAGAAACGGAAGTTCAGAACTCAAAATGAAAAATACCTTCGTCCCCAACACCCAAGAAGTCACGGATATCGAAATAACTTGTGATGGTGATTCTGCTTGCATTCTTTGTTATAGAAGGAACAGTGAACATTGAATTTCTTGACAGTGGCTGCATCACCAGTGCTGTTTTCTGCATAGAAGTTTTAAAAAACTTGTTGGAAGCAGTTAGACAGAAAAGGCCGGAAAAATGGAAAAACGGTTAGCTGTTTTTCAGTAATTCATGACTGGAGAGGGTCTAGTAGAAGTTTCCCATCCAACATATTCTCCCGACTTGGCTCTGTGCGATTTATTGTTATTCCAGAAACAGGAAAATACAATGGAAGGAAAGAGATTTGACACCATTGAAAGCAATAAATCGAACACAACAGAGCACTTCAAGTTAGTGAAGAAAGGAGGCTCCCAGGTATTCTTCCGACTGGGGCAGGAACAGTAGAACAAGTGTGTATGTGCCAAGGGAGAATACTTTGAAAGAGGTTGGTGATAAAACATAATAATGTTCGTAATTTAATAAATAGTCACATATTGACCGAACTTTTTAATCACCCCTCGCAGGTGGAGCCCCTGACTTATCATGGTCCCTTACCTTCATACCAAAATAATGCTGATAAGGCAGTGTCCACAAGGGGCGTCAGATTGTGTTTCTTCGACGCAAATGTTATTTCACTACATATGTAACACAAACTATTCACTAAAGTTACATATTTTCTTGGAATTTTGATATTCTAAATATTACACTTCAGAGCCCAAAATTCTGAAAAAACATGAACAATTAGATAGATGCAGTCACAGCAACTGTTATTATGTTTATAAAGTACAAACGTCTGGGGAACGTTCTGTTAGGTCAATTAAAAGGTGTAGCAAATCCCAAAAATGAAATTTCCCCTCTACTCAACACAGACTAATAAATAACTTTACTGTATCACCAAAGTAAGACTAATCAGTCATTTTTAGGGTGATTTTTGACTTCAGTAGTGGAAATATGTAAATGAGAAGGCGCTAATGTTGAGCACGGATTATTATCATTCTTATGCGGTCAATTTTTAATTATCATTCTGTTTTTGATAGTGCTTGGGAATAATTAGCTAACCTCTTGCGTCTGACTCTCCAGCATCTTCCTTCGGCAGATGCTGAAAAGCAACCCGAAAAGCTCGTTTGTGATTGCTGCTATCATTCATAAAGCAATGAATTTTGTAAGGTCATTTATCGTGCAAGTTTGTGCATCTTTTTTTGATCATTTTTGATATCATTATAAAATTCCGTTTATGATACACTTGCGCTTTATTTTCAGAAGCTGTCACATCATTTCTCTCTCCAAGCCTTATTACAAAGCCTTTTGGAACTTAGACCATAATATTTGAACAGCTAATGTTTCTCGTAGAGGAATTCTCATCTAATACTTTGTTGAAACTTGTCAAATTATTGTTTTCATACTTGACCCATTGAACACACAACTTCTGAATAGCTTATTTGGTTTAAATTTAACACACACCTATATGTTTTGTTGGTATTGGTATTTATATTTTAAGCTTGTCTGTATATTATTATGAAATGTGTGAATCTTTTTTATTCAATACTTCATTCATTACACCTACATACAAATTCTCTGTCAGATATTCATTATTAAAAGTATTTATTAACTTTTTTTCGCCCATCTCTATTTTCTTTACCACACCAACTGATCATGAAACGTTTTCCTACCGTAGTTTCAATTTATCCCACATTAGGTTCTAGAATTCAAAGTTTTTCAGTTTAACTAATCAAATATTAACTGCCTGGAGCTAAAGCCAATTGGTCAAACCTAATTTTCCTTAACTGAGTCTCAACTGTCAAGATTTAATTTTGAAAAAACTGTACGAGGTCCACGGGCTGAAATTCCGCACAAACTAGGATAGACTCGATTATTATTTTAGGCATTACCTCTATGGGAGCAATGAGCATTCGAGCCCGAGGGTGATACATGTAATCTTTACACTTAAAATTACACCCAAAAAGCCTGGAGTTGAAATTTAAAATAGGTTTTACTATTATGAATTTTTTAGCGTGAGATAGTATGTACGGGACGTTTGTAATGGTTTTCTAAACTTGTTATTTGATATTATAATCGTTTGACCAGTTTAACGATTTACCAAAAACACAAGAAATAATATAAATGAATGAATTTCATTACTCCTGTTGAGTAGAACATAATGGAAGCCATAGTTTTTGAAAAAACAACCCATTAATGAAGTTCTATAAAATCAACGTATAAAAACGTCATAATACTTTTATTACCAAATTCTTGAATATGGCTTTAGCTGAAAAGGACGTGTAGTTAGAATGTCTAGTTTTGAGTAACGCAAATCAGTTACCACTGACTATTAGGTATAATCCAAACTTCAAATTTTACTATTCAAATTTAATTACGTGTTGATTTTTCAGAATGATTATGTTGGAAATAGAATAACAGTCAAAATTGTATTTCCTACTTCATCACCGTACTTTGTTCGTGAAGGTGATGGTAAAAAGCTAGCTTTAGTAACTTTTTTTTTCATTTACCTTAGTCCTGTCGACTTCCTGAAAAGGATATATATCGTCCTGATAAATATTCATATACTAGTAGATATCCTGCGACATGCCGTACTACTATAGTCAGTATAGTTAGTCTGATAGAATGATAATTCGATTCCAAATTGCACATTAGAAACAGTTATAAAATTCAAATTTTGAAAAGAATGAAACACTGGCATGTAATGTTATTTTCATTTACTTATTTTCTGACCCAGCTGACAAACAACATCTTCGGAAGTCCATTCACAGACTAGAGTGCAAATTTACATAATGAGAACGCCTTTATAGGAAAAAGGGTTTATAAAATTGGCGTATTATTTTCGAAAACACACTGAATGATAACTACGATCAGTTTATCCACAGTTACTGCTAATATTCATCTAGAGCAGTGTTTCTCAAAGTTTTTTCAATCATCGTCCTCTTAGGACACTATTTGATTTGTCACTGCCCCTAATGATTATATTACTGTATATTATACAGTAATATACGACCTCCATTCAAAGCGCACCCTCCTACCACCCCCTTGCGTTTCCTCAACGTTCCCAGGGGAGCCCTACGGACCCCTATGAGAAACACTGATCTAGAGGTTGGGAAATTATTCTGAAGTTCGCAAAATTTTAGCCTTGTCAATGCCTGCCCAGGAAGTTAAACAAATTCCTGTTCTGTGAAATGTGTTTTACAATTTCAATGAACCGGTGAGTCTGTTACTTCATCCGTTGTCAGCATTGAATCATTTGTAGTTAAATTGACGAATAAATCTTGTCGAGTCGAGGATATCTTAGTCACTGTGATGCTCGACTACTACCACCCATTTTCGGAGCAGTAAACGAGTTTTCGAAGAATGTGATTGAGTCATTCATTTCCTGTCCGAAGAGACTAGCATAAGAAAAGGCGGTAAAGCTAGCACAAGGTCGTGTACCTGCGACAGAGACTGAATGTTTTGGGTTCCAGGCCTTTGAGAACACGCTAGAAAACATGACCACGACTGGGCGAATAGTTTAGGAAAATTTGGCTCGGAGTATTATTGGGTAGAGCGAAAAAGCAGGAAAATGAACAGGTATGTGCTGAGCTGGATTACACTCCTGATTGGGGGCCAAACGAAAAATGAAATAATGAGGAGAAATATTAAGTTTGAAAAGTTTGAAAATATGAATGAGCCAAAAAATTATGAGAAAAATGCTGTGAGAGCAAACGGAGCTGGGTTGGAAGCATAACTCGTTTTAGTAAAGTAAAACGAATATAAGTGGAGTAGGTCCAGATTCCTATAGGTTGTATAACAGAGTAGAATAAATGTGCCAGAACACAGAGGATATTGCAATGAATTATAAATACCAAAATTACATACTTTGGTCATAATTATCAACTCTCATATTTCGAGTAGATAGAAATTGAAGCTTAAACTGTGATTAAGTTCCAGTTCAATATATTTTAAAATAAATTTCAAGATCTGTTTCTATAGTTCCTCAAAACTAGCTCATGTGCGTAGTTCAGAAAATCTCAATTAAGTGTTTTTATCAAAGAATTTTCAGTATAAACGGTTATTCACGATCCTTCATGATATAGGAAACTACTTCAGAAGTGATTTATACTCTGATTTCGTTCGCTGTGCAACAAAATGGTCACAAGCTCTCAATTTTTTTGAAGGTCATTTGTCATAATTTTATCATTTTTTGCCAGTAATTATAGTCTGAAAATATTATTCGATTCATTAGACTTCCGTGTCATTCATCACTAAAAATATCAAACTAAAATATTGTGGATTGGTGCCTAGTTTAAAATATGGGGAATGAACATGAGTATACTGAGAGGTTATTAATTTTGATATGCCACACTTCCAACAAATCAGAAAAGTCAGTAGTCATATAATAATTGTACACAGGAGCATAATGAAGAAATATACATTCAGAACACAAATAACTTCGATGTATGTGAATATGAATATGTTTAGTCGATTTTCAATTGGGAAAGTCTTCGTACAAAGCAAACAAATAAAACATAAGAATCATCGAATACCCGTATTTTGCAGTATAACAATTATTCAATTCAACAACCACCAATCTTTTCTTGAAGTTCTCAACTTATAATTTCCAAATAGCTGTTGGTATTTTACTCCATTCTTCTTTCCATATGTTCTTAAGATTTGGGATCTTGGTCGGTGCTCATGATTGGATTGGATTTTTCAAACAGCGTCACGATTTCACTATTGGGTTTAAATCTGTGGACTGAATTGGCTATTCCAGTGCATTGTGGTTATTTACATGCAACAATTTCTTCGTAGAACTTCCTGTGTACTTACAGTCGTTAGCTTGTTGGAAAACCCAGTCCTCGTGAATTTCAAAGGTTTCAACCAAAACGTGCAAATTCAGTCGCAAAATGTCTTGATAGGTCGTCACATAAATTTTACCATCTATTATTGCTATATTTCCAGGACCTTTTATATACAAACATCTCTTAATCATGACCCTACAATCATTAAATTTTCCTGCTGGAATAATTTTTCTTCCTTTGGAAGGGAGAGTTGTCTCTTTTAAATACATGATTTATTAAATTACATCCAAGTAGCTTCTTTTCAGAATCATCCTTCGAAAAAACTTTTTCCCGGAATCATTCTAGTTTTTTCTTATGTTAACAAACAAATTCCAACGGATTTTTCTATGTTTTTTGATAGCAGTGGAGCTTTCCTTCGTGAATGCGACTTAAGATCGCACTAATGAAATGTATTTTTTTTGATCGTTTCGGAACACCGATTTCTCTCTGATCGAAGTAAATCTTCCTGCAACTCCAAGAGTAATCATCGGATATTCTTTCACATTCAGTAGCAATCTCCTTGAATATTTGGGAGAAATTTTTTGCGGAACACCAAGTCTTTGGTTTTCGACACTATTTTACGAAACATCATGCCATAAATGAACTAACAGTAGTTAATGAAATACTTCAATTTTCCGACATTTTTCTGCTACTGTTTCTTTGTTTCCATACTTCAGTACTAATTCTTTAAAATTATTTCTGCTTATTTGTAAATTTTGACCGTTTGCCATGATGACAATCTAACTGGACGAAGTACCAGTGCAGAATATTTAGACTCTAGTGTATATTTTTAGGTAGCAAACAGTTACTGATAACATCAATGGAATAACCTAGCAAACCCCTAGTGAAAAATTTTTCAAACTAAAAACAACTTAATGGTTTTAAAATCTAAAACAACTTTTGTCACCTTTAACCATTGAAAAATATACGAGGCGTGCTCATAAAATAAGTACCGTTAGGAAATTAAAATAAAACATATAGAATTTCCTCAGCAATTTTATTCTTGCATGAAAGCTTGTACTTCAAATTAGGTTTCTATATAATTTCTAATAATATTCAGTCCCTTATTGTATCGTACAACCCGCTTTTAAATATCATCCTTGTAGATATCTTCCTGCAAAAACCATTGAAAAATAGCCGTTTTGACATCTTCATCGTCGTTGTGGTGCTGACCACCCAGATGATTTTTCAAACTTATCACATGACGTCAAAATCGTAATGCGTCTGTTCTCTCTCACTCTTTCAATAATTTTCTCCTCCGAATCGTCAATAATGACTGAAGGTCGCCAATTTAGTTCTTCATCATGCACACTCGTACGGCCATCCTTAAAAGCTCTCACCCATTTCCGTCCATCCCATCTCTCATAATGTCTTCTACATACGCATTACTGATCTGACGATGAATTTCAGCCGCTTTCCTTACAATTAACAAAAAAACGAATCACAACGCGTATTTTATAGTCGGTGGAATTCTCCATCTGAGGGAGCATTTCAAATACTCATTAACAAACTTACATACTCTGAATGACTGTAATGATGTCTGTAACTTGCCAAGAGAGTGGAGCAGATAATGGAGGAATTTCAAAACGGTACTAAATTTAAAAATACGTCTCGGATTTTAATTGATTTGTATCGTAACTTCATTTTTTTCTATCGTGAAAATTTCTACTGAAGGTCGTTCAAAGCTGGTCTGGTGGGTCTCTGGTAGACACTTTGGGATAGACCTGATGTTCCCAGCAGG
>VCRD01006350.1:8144-22274 GCA_006783055.1 Trinorchestia longiramus
TGAGTCTTTGTGTTAGGATCGTGTACTTCGAGCGTGAAGTCTTTCGTCTGGTAGTCTCCGATCTTGTCCGTGTCACCATTCTGATATACCTTGCACTAGTGTTAAGATACTAGTTTATTCCAATTGGCGACCGTCTACTTAACAATGATTCCCGAAATATTAGCTTAAAAAACGCACGACAGTTAAAATCCTCGGAAAACCAGTTGAAATAATTATTTTTATATTTTAGTTTGGGTAACAAAATTTAATTTGAAAATACAAAACTGACGTACATCTTGTCATCATTTTCCCATACCACGGAAATGGAGCACAGGAGGAATCTAAAAAAAAAAAATTCAGTTTGACTGCCCATTAAATTCATGCATGGATCATCGTTTTTGATGTAATCAAGTTTGTCGTTTTTATATTCTTCGTTTTAAATGATGTCATTGTTTATTATGTTCAATTAGGTTGGTCATTTTGAAAACTGGGGCTTAAATGCCTTTTCATGTACTCAATAATACATAAACCAATTTGAATTATTCGAATATTTATTTCTAGTAAAGGATTAAACATGAACTTTCATGGGTGTACAAATAATTTCGTCCCTAACTGCATGCTTAGATCATCTACTCAAACATGAATTTATTCCAGTTGTTTCAAAAGGGATATACTTTTTATTCATTAGAGAATTAGGCTTAAATGTTTGAAATCGTGTTTTGAAATAACCATGTCGTTAATAAACTGATTTGTAAAATGATTATTTTTTTCAGTTTCCCATTTTTTTGGAAATGTGTTGACGGTCTGATTTGTACGTTTAAAAAATATATGTCAGCTTTTAGTTTGTTCTGAATAAATAAAATGTTTTTCGAACCAATGTTTTGTCCCAGTTGAGTAAGTGAAATATGTAAAGCCTTCAATTATTTTCTAAAAACGGCGACAGCGATCTAAATACTATTTTTCTGGCTGTTTAATATATACTTTTCGTATAGTAGGTTGTATAAATTGGTTAAAATAATAGTCAGCATTTTATTAAAGTAAATTTAGTTTTCACTCAATTACTTTGATGAGTACTGTTCTAAATCTAATAGACTGATGAATTCTTACTCGTTTAATTTTTACACTTCATTCTGCGCTAAGCTCATCTCTCGAATTTGAACAGCGAGAGAGATTTCTTGAAAACAGGATTGTCGGTTTACAACGTTTAAAATTTGCAAACGAGTGATGTATTGAACAAGTTTAGTCTACAAGAGAGTTTGAAAGTGTGTGAACCTTTGTTTTTAAGTGAGACGGATGCCTGTCTTCAGCCTACATGGTATCCAGTCCACAGCCCGTCTATAAAAACTTCAAACAGAAAATGAGTGCTTGAATGACCAGGAAATCAAAGAGTTCAATGAGAAAACTTGTTTTAGAACTGTCATTTAACCCGTGATTACTTTTAAGAGGAAAAAATGCATGATGGAGAAGTCTGTTGACCTTAAAAAAACATTTCTTTTCTAGCGCAGAGCATGAAGGAGTCATTGGACGACAGTTTCAAAGTAAGTGTCAATAAGACTTCTGAAAAGTAGGCGTGTAGTAGCAAAAAGGTTCAGGTAATGTTTTCATAAAATTACTATTTTTCTCACAATATTGTAGCTTCTCCTCTGCAATATATGTATATGGCATATTTATGTATGACATATATGTATCTGGCAAAGATGTTTCCCCTCATATATAATATATATACGTATATATATATATATATATATATATATATATATATATATATATATATATATATATATATACATATATATATATATATATATATATTATTTGTCACTCATTTCTTATGTGCACAGTAATTCTTATATGGAGTAATAATAGTGCCTGTCATCATGTCTTTTGTGTATCGCAAAACGTTCGTTACTAAGCATTCGTAGGACGTGATGGTTGTTACAGTAGCACGCTATATTGGAAAGGAAACTCTACTTTGTTTTCAAGCACAGTCTCACTGAAGATTTTTTTTAACATTTTGGAAAACAAAATTAATCTCCAGATAAGGAGAACATACGAGTCACCTTCATACACACAGAAACGGTATCCGCGGCACAGCTGACAACGAGGTTTATAATTTATTATTTGAAGATGATAGTCAAGTTTTAATGCACAACCTAATTGCTATCATATGGTCCAGATCTGAAACTTTAACCTACCTTAATTAAAATTACATGCAATTTAAAGACATGGAGAAACGTATAGCTCTGTGGATTAGCTGGATGAAAATGCAGCTTCAGCAGCTTGAATTCACCTCCCAATAATAAAGACGACTGCGATTACAACTCATTCAGATCTCTACAGGGTATTTCAGAATTATGACAACAAACTTTCTGGCAGGTTTATGAAAATTTAAATCCTCGATTTTGATTTTAAAGGTTAAAACTCAGAGGTTAATAATATGCATACGATATAGTCTTGCATTTATTCCATGTAACCACCCTTATTGCGAACTACAGTTTCAAGTCTATTTTGAAATGCATCGCAAGCGGCACAGATCTGTTCTTTGGGAATTGATTCCCATTTCCATAGAGGTTTTGCTTTGATGGAATCGAGAGAACTGTGAGGGGTAGCTAAGACCCTTTTCGCCCAAATGTACTAGATAGAAAAGTCCACGGAATTGAGGTCGGGGCTCCTTGCCGGCCATCCACCTTTGCTTATGAAAGATGGAATGTTCCTCTGAATCGAGGTTTGGGTTACATTAGATCCATGTGATGGTGCATTATCCTGTTGGATACTCCATGGGGAACCGTGAAATGTTCCGTAGCCCATTGTAGTAGCTATGATTCCAAAATAGGAGTAATTTACCGTTCTGAGTTCAGTTTGATCCCACACAACACAAAAACAAGTGGGGGTCTTCCTGTGGCTATCAAAGCTGCCCACACCATGACAGACTGTGCATTTTGACATCTCGTAACAATTATACTCTCGAATGAACTTGAGGGACTCCAAACTGGGTCGTTTTGATCGTTCGAAACTTGCTGAATGTCATTTTTTTCTCATCTGTCAACACCAAGTTTGGAAGCGTGCCTTCAGCTATCTCACTAAGGATGTGACGACTTCTTTCAACCCTCATTCTCACATGATGTTCAGTAAGCTCATGAAGTTTCATCATTTTCAAAGCTTTCTTTCCCAGATCCTCCTTTAACACTAGATACATTGTAGATTTGCTAACGCCGGTTTACAGCCAGTTTTCGATGGGATCGACGTGGGTTTCAATGCCACTTTTGCCGCGTGTTTTTTTTTTAAGTTTTTTGGACCAAACACTTCGTCCTGATGTATCAGAGGTTGAATCAGTCTCCTTAAACTTTTTACCAAATTTTCAAACAGTTGAATGCTTTGTTTTCAACTTTTTGCAATTGATACGTTACTTTCTCCTTCTTTGTGGACCGTGATAACAATATTTCGATCCACAGCCATTATATAGAGTATGAATTTAAAGTTTAGACACTTGAAATAGGAAGATTATCTTAACGTCTTCAAAATAGTATAATATTTACGCAACCATTGATTTTAAATGATTTATTTAAAATGCGAAACTGGTTGCTTTAATTCTGAAACATCGTGTAAATAGTTTAACTGCTTTATTGATGTTACCTTCGGAGTGTTTTTCAACATGGACCATAACGTGTGAACCAAAAATAACAGTCATACACTAACAACAGGAAACTTTAGAGCATTCCATGGTCCGAACTTATTTTCAGTAATAATTGACGGACTCAGGAACGAGCTGTCCGAAAAAATCGTTCATGCTGGCATTGTGATCACATTGCAAAATTGTTTTCACAAATTTTGGATCAACGGCCTTCTGTATTATAAAGTACAGATACTATATCGTCCTTAACTCGTATGGCATGTGTATTAAGGAAGGGTGAGAGAGTGGCTAAAATACTGCTGAGTAATTAGCATGTGTACATATGACTGAAATGCCTGTACGTGATTGATACTATAAATTTAGATGATATTGGAGTTGAATAACAGTGCCAAAATAAACCCCACAGCTTATTTCAGTTTTCATACGTTATTACATTCAGTTTTATTCTAACTTATTACATTGTTATATGCATTTAAAATCTTGTATTATCTATCCATGATTCATAGTTCACAATGAAGAACATTTACCAAAAATCAAATATACATATACCAAGGACTACTATAAACATGACATGCACCGCCATATAGCTGACTATGCTAGTGGAAGCCATAACATTCTTAGTAATATAACATTTTCTATCGGACAAATTGATCAAAAATTACTTCTTTCAAGGAATAGAAGGGATTATAAGGTTTTACAGTGAATTTTAAATAGTTTAAAGCACTTTAATTCTTTGAAATACCAATTTTAACCGGACCTAACATGTATTATTGTATGAGCTTAGTGGCCACTTTATAGAAAGCCGAGTTGCTGTAGTTTTAGACTTTACAAATTGATTACAGTTAAACCTTTTCCAATACAAACACCTAAACATACAAACATTCACGCATATAAAAACAGACATACAAGAAAAAATCTACCAAAATACAGCGATTACTCAGCCAACCGGGCCTTCTTGACAGAGGTCTGAAGAAGGACTGCATTATTCTGCTAGTCTTTCTCTGAGGGGTTGACAGCATATTTGAGGGGTTGACAGCAAATTGAGTGAGTGTAGTAGTCGTCAGAATACTGCTTTTCTTTGACTCGTACAGTTTCTTGACGTCTGCAAATGATGCCGTGTTTCACTGTCAAAACTGATCTTCTGGCCCTTCGCACTGATCCAGTTGCGGATGCAGTTGTTTAGCAGATGTATGTAGCTCCAGTTGTTTAGCAGATGTACTGTGTCAAAAAGGAGAAACCAGACACACTCGTTGTCAAGATGATGCTTGGCTGTGGCACTGCAATCACCAAGTGATTAGAATAGAAATGGCTTTGCAGTCTCGGTTGTTTTCGGCCATACCACTCAGCAACCCACCAAAAATTGAAACAGTTGGGCGAATCTGTACTTCATCTACTAAGAGAAACACATTCTTCTGTTGCAGTGTCTGGACTTTGTCAAATTTTTCCCTCGGCACCTGGTCCTTGTCAATAGATGAAGTGATGTACTGCAGCTTGCGTTTGCATGGCAGCACCAAAAAGTCTCTGAGCTGTTTATAATTACACTTTGGGTACGATTGAAGAGTAAAACAATAATCATTCATGGAAAACTGTTTCTGTGGCGGCCTAAGTTGAATTTCTTCAACAAAATCACGCAAGTGAGATTTGAATTGGACTTGAACAACTTGATTCGATTGAATTCTGGTTGATGATAATAGTCATACACGAAACTTGGCATCATTTGTAAATGGCGTGGACTATTCAAGTAAATTTTAGATTTCAAATAAGAAATTAGGCTTCAGTATATTTGTGATTCGTTCACCAAGAGTGTATACAACTAATTATCTATTGCTAGCAGGATCATTTAGTAATAGTAATAGAATGATGCGATAGGAACGAACCTTTTAGCCCTTTCTTAGGTTGGTACCAAGGTTCCTGGCCGTAAAATCATTTTATCCGCCAATGGTCATGCACAAAAAGACCAGCGCAGTAGAGTCTCGAACTTGCGTCTTTCTCATCGGCAGCCGAACCATTCACCAGTCGGCCATGGTGATCTACGTTACGGGATGAAATAACACGAATAAAAGTAGTCGATAAAAGAATCTCAAAAAAAGTTATGCCAAGAGTTTAACGCCAAGTATCAGGTTGCAACGAAAGTTCAGTCAATTTTTGGAACAAAAGTTCTGTCTATTTTTTGATTGAAATGAAAATTCAGCGAAACCAAGATTTATTTTATCATTGGCATAGTAACCATTGTCACCAATGATTTCATTCCACCTTTCTATAAGCTTTTTGATGCCTCTGTCATAGAATTCATTTGGTTTTGACTCAAAAAATAAACTGGCTTCATTTCAACCTATTCTCTTGAAATAAGCATTTGTCCAGAAGGATGATTCTGTAGGCTTATGAAGAGATTTTAATCTGTAGGAACAAGATCGAGAGAACATGGTGGGTGAATCAAAATTCCCAACAAAACTTCTCAATGAGATTCTTCGTCCATCTTGAAGTGTGGGGTCTATCATTCTCATGGTACAGGATCACTTCTCTTCTGTTTACCGGCGAAGGTCGTTTTTCCTTTAGAACAGTCTTTAAACAGCATAGCTTCTGGCAGTACACTGCACAAGTTATGGTTTGATTGCCACCTAACAGTTCATAAGGAACAATTCCCTTTATGCTCCGCTACACGCAGAAATTTTTCAGCTGCAGACTACGTCGAGGCTGTGAAATAGGGTTGGAATTACGGCCGAGCCACAGTCTTTTAGGTTTAACACAATTATACGGTATCCATTTCTCATCTCCAGTAACGATTCTATCTAAGAATCGGGTTTTAAATTGAACACAACGTAGTAAGACAACAGTTCACACGTTGTTGGAAATTGTTCTCTGAAAGATCTTGTGGAATCCATTTTCCAGCCTTGGGGACTGTAGCAATTCTTATCATTTCATGATATATGGTCATACAGCTCATGTTAAACTTCTTGCTCATTGTTCTAGTTGTTTTGAAAGAATCATCAATGGCAGCCAGCAATAAGTTCTTCAAAACTGAGTCTTTTTTGTGCATTATTTTCTTAGTTTGTCCTTAAGACTAAGGCTTCCTTTTTAAACGTAAAATCATCTTCTACAACTCTTTTCGGTTGCCAAATGATTTCCGTATGTGTTCGTGAACGATCTTGCGGCTGGACTTGCTGCTTTGCCCTTTTGAAATTCATGTAGCAAAATATGCCTGATGTGCTCATTGCTTGGAGTGTAAATTTGGGTCAATAATATGAATTTATTATAATAATTATCGGAAAATCTGAAAGTGTAAATAATATTTAAGTGATTTTGATAGCCGCCCATATGGACGATTAATATAATCGTACACTAAAATTATAAATCAAAAAACGGATAAAACTTGCGTTAAAACTCGAAGTAACCTAAAATGATGTATTACAAACTGTAAAACATGTTTTTTGTTCATTATTTGCAGTTATGAGCCGTCCCCAGGTCTATATACTGTAAATATTATTTCAACGGTAACAAATAAATTCATATCTGATTTAATATCATATATTTTATTTTCAGTTAATTTTCAAACCTAAAGATTAGTCAGATGTACGTTTTACGAGATTGTTTATAATGACTTTATTTTACAAAAAAAACAATACCAGAAAATAATTTAAATGTTTTGAGATCGATATTAATAGTCAGAAATTGACATTTGTTACCCACAAAAAAAAGAATGGTGCACAATTTTTTTCGACGAAAACACCAACCATTCACAAGTCACTACGAAAACTCCAACCAATCACATTAGTTCTCTTATACGGACTTGGTAAACTGAGAGTAGTCCACTTCACCTGGGTAGCATCGCTGCAGCCTTGGAACTGGTGAACTGAACTACTGCAAGTAGTCTACTTCACCTCAACCCCAACGCGACATGATCATACGAGAAGACTAGACTAGAGGACGGTAGTCTACTCTTGCTCGACGATCCCTAGTTTTTGGCATATGTGTCGAATAGTCTACTAATGCTTTCCACCCTTCAATTATAGGGTGAATTATTTAGCGTTTCTATAATAAAGGGACGTCAGTTTTATTAAGAAATGAAATTTATTTAGAAAACACAAAATTCACACTATTCAAAAGGAATAGATAAATTTATCGGTATGGAGGCTATATTAGAGCATCAACATGTTATTATGAGTATTATGAAGAATTGTTCTTAGCTCAGATAAGCCTACCCATTTGACACTTACCTTCATTACACTGAACACTTTCCACATATTGGCGTGATACTGCATCTTCTTTTAGCCCGTTCCTAGTACTGAAAGGTGAAAACATTTTTTTAAAACATGACTCATAAAAGTGCTTGACACAAATAAACTGGTGCCACCTAATTTGATTCCCATAGAACTTTTTGTAGTTATCATTTCCAGATGCAGCAATTCATGCTGAAACTAATTTAGCTGAAAAATGGAAAATCTAAGCTCACAGTCGTCTTTGCTATTGCTTAAACAATTTTTGTATGAACATTTTCTAACACGTTTAACAGAGGCAGCCATCATTACAATAAAAAAGAGGGAAAGATGAGACCGTTCGTCTGATTCGTAAGTCAGCAAGGCCACTTGTGTGCTATGAATGGTTGACTTGTGTGCTACGTCGCTATGACGTCACATAATTTTGTGACGTCCCTATCTTCATATTTTTGGCATGCCTGTACTCTGTTTACTTAACTGTGGGGTGCGTTGTCAGTTGTCACAATGTCATATATGTTGTGTTACAACGTTCCGCTGGTCTGCCTGCATTATTCATTTTTCGTTACTGATTAAAAACGAATGATAAGTTTTTGTAACGAATTAAATAATTATTTCACTATTTCCGCACAGTACTGTTTGAAAGTTGTATTGTTATCTTATATTTGCAGCGCTGATTACTGATTACTTCATGTTGATTTGATATTTAAACATGTTTATCATGATAGGCAGTGGTCAACTGTTGATGCGTTGTCTAGTGCGCGAATTTGTTGGTATTATACTGGCTATTTCTGATACTGATTGAAGTGCTTACTTGATTCACTTACTATAGTTGTCAAATTATTGATGGTGTATTACTGATCCGACTGTTTAAATACATATTCACAATTTTACAGTTATAATGGCTCCCCAAACGAGCGCAGTATGAAAGTATTTAAAAGAGGATGTGACTAAATGTAACGCCTTTAACACAAACTATTCCGTTAAGGTAAAGGAACAACATTCCGTAACTACTCGAAATCTATGCATCTTAATGAGTTCAAGGAGTTAGGAGACACAGAGGAAAGTTATGTGGAGAAAAAATGTAAGGGAGAGAAATAAGGAAGTCAGTAAACAGTAGACATTAGTGACCTGTTTATAGAAAATTAAATCATGGGGCAAAAATTACGATAGAACAAAATTATTAGATGCTAAAAATGTTAGATACTAAAATTGTTGATATGAAAGTGCTAAACGACTTGCTCGTCAAGCATGTGGAAGACAGTGAATTTGTTGTTGCTTGCCTAGCAGGTGTTCCGGCTGGAAGCTCAGGGACGTGGAGAGGCTCAGGTGAAGACAGTGTATTTGAACATCTTGTGGAAGAAGCGTCACCATGATATGAAGTGAAAAAAGGTCTTGTATAGGGACTAGATCTGTGAAAGCATTTACTCTTCAGACGATGAAAAAATATTGGCAACCATCACTAACTTAATTGAATCGTTAAATATCTCTTTCACCACATCTGCATGGTCTGACGACATATCGGGGGTGTCTCTTTTATCCATGACATGCCATGCAGTTGATGACCAATTTCAGAAACAGCATTTTGTGTAGTGCAAAACCTCTGAGAAAGTGTCATACTGGGGAGTACTTAAGTGCAACGTTTTGAAAATCCTGGACAAATGAAAAATTATTCCTGAGAGAGTGTCTTGCGGGATGCAAAATGTAGGTGCTAATATAAAAAACCTTTGCTTCTGTCAGAACTGAATAATCTTGATTACTTCACACATGAACCGCAAAATAAGTAAATCAATGCTGGATTTAAGTCTTAAAATATGTAAGCAATTTATTCTCCAAATGCAGAGTTATTTTGACACATTTCAACCCCTCAGCAGCTGTCCAAGAATAGTTAAGATATACCCATAAATGGCTAAATGTGTAGCAACTTGGTGCTGTTTAAGACGTTACGAAGCGCTGGAACAACAGCTGGCTTCAGAAATGAATGAGGTTGTATGTTTGTACGCTGTCAATAATAGCAAAGTAAAGCCACTTTTTGCATCAGATGATGACTTCGTAAAGAATTGTGTTGCTGTCCTCGAGTTTTTTGATAAGGTAAACAAGAGCATCAATGGTGCCTCATCTTGTGTCTCAGAGATACATATACCTTCCATTGTCACGTCGAAAGTCATGCTTAAAGACAGCAGCACAGACACAAGACCAAGGTGTTGAAGCAATGCCAGTTAAACCGATGTCATAAATTAGTGAAATATGGACAAATTACAGCACAACGACCTGTATACCATCCTGACTTTTCTGGACCAAAGACACAAGGAAAAATTTCTGGAACCCAATACGCACCAAACGTTTCTAACAAATTTGAGACATATGTGTGAAGAAATAAGAAACCAGGACGGAGAAAATACATCTCAACACACAATGATGAAATTAAAAATGTAAGAGACAGACGAACTTAGTGGCATCCGGAGCTTTGCAGACAGAATGAGTGTCTTAGTCTCTTCAGATAGCGATACTGAAGAACTTGGCCCACAGAAATTTCCAAATAAACTTTGATTGACAAAGAATGAAACACAGATAGATGTCCGAAGATCCTTTTCTTTTATGGCAAATAAATGCTCAGTCGTATCTTTCCCTCGCTAGACTTGCTAGGACTTACTAAGCCTGTCCCGCCAGTTGTGTAGAAAGCGAGTGCCTATTCTGTAGAGCTGTCATATATGATGTTAAGAAACATTTGTTTTTAAAGAGCGACTTCCTAATAATTAAGTACAACTACAGGGTGTGTCAATATAACTTCCTTTTTTCAGACCTATTTCATTTGAAAAAAAGGAAGATATAGTATGTTGCTACACCCTATACACAAGCTTAGGAAGTCGCAGTCTTTTCGGAATTGTTGGTGACGGCAAAATTTTTGTTGGGCTGCATTTGGTTTAGTCCTCGTTCTGCATCTTGGTAACACAAATGACGAAGTCACCCAATACTGTTACTTTTAAATTTAAGCTACTTTTAATAATAATTTTTCATTTCATAATTTTATTCGTTAGCCCCCTAAATTACTAACCGACTTCATTCATTTGTTGCATCCATTGAAGGTATTGTTTTTGATGTCATAACTATTTTCAGTCATCATGTGCGGCTAAAACTCGATTTGCATATCGCAATATAAAAACACCAGAAATCAACGGAGATAGGAGTTCAAAATCCACACCTGCATCCGTGGATGTTTAAAAATCCGCATCCAGATCCTCTCTAGTAATCATATTATATGATCACCCGTACTTTCGAAATGGTTTATACTGTAACAAATGACGAGCTGCACTCAGATAAATAATTTTTCATTGCATGATTTTGTACGGAAAACACTCCAGTCGTTTTAGGACCAATCAAATGATCTGACTCAAAAACGTCTTAGTTGAAGCTAGTTGCTTGATGAAAAGCAAGTTCAATTGGGCTCAAAATATTGGTTATTTAGAACAGATTTCTTGATATTACATTCAATACGTCTTGCTATGAGACACCACTTTAAATGCTCGTTGAAACATGTGCAATGAAGACCCATTACGGTTTTCCTGGTTTGTTATTATGGAAACGTTTTTTACATAATTCATTTGCCAGTGGGCCCCTAGTTCACTGAGATCAATAACTCAATTTCAATTTTCCACTGGGAGATCGATTCGTTATTCGACCATGTGAAAATTCATGCACAAAAGAAAGACAGAACTTCAAACAAAAAAGTTTCTGGTTCACAGGTAGAAATATTTTGAAGAATATGGTAATAAAATAAAATGAATGAACTTAGGGACTTAAAATTTCTATGCTTACACTACAGAACCCATTTCATTGCCATACGGATGCAGTACTAATTTTCAAACTAAATTCTGAGATTCAAAGTGTTCTCCAAGCAGTTAGTGTATTTTTTCTGTTCCTCCTTTTGGGTAATGCTTTACTCACTAAATTCATATGAATCTGACTACGAATGAACATGCTGGAATAGTTTTGTACAAGAAATGATTAATATCGAATTTTTTGTCGTCAAACACCTATCGAAAATATGTCCTAAAATTTTGTTCAGGCAAAATTTTCAACATTAATGTATATGATTTCAATTTTGAAAAGTGCATTCGACTTTTTCCGTCTCGGCAAAGTAAAATTCAAGGCACTCTTGGCAGTCATCGAAAAGCACCACAACCAATACAAGATCTTTGTATTCTGTGAAGAAGCAGACAACTCTTATTTCCCGGTCTTGGCGTCTCGATGGATCGAAGTGAGTCGATCCTTCACAACAGCGAAGCTTCATTTCCAAGCAAGGCTTAGTGTCCAATGGGCTGACACAGCGAGGATCTTGCAAACGATGAATACGTGATGTTCAGGTCTTAACCCGTAAACGCCTCAAAGGATGTTTCCCTACAATATCAAAATTCATTTCAAATGAGCGTCTATTTCCCAAATCATTGGTATTTACAATATAATGTCTTGAAAATATTTTAAGGGGTGGATGTTTTTTCTGTTTTAGTAAGAAAAAGTGCAAGTAACAGAGTTGTTTTTTCAATATCATCATTAACAGTTCGATAACTTTCCTAATTTAGCAGCAACGATTATTCCTATACGTATAAGAAGGTATTGTGTGACATAAAGAAATTAAATGTTAATAAAAACATTTTTACCTCTGATACTACGCGAGTGAAATCAAGGACAGTTTGACATAGACAGTTCATTGTCAACAACAGATTTGTGGACATTGAACGTGAGATAGGATTAGTGATTGTCCGAATGGAAGACGTAAATGAACAAGCTTCTTATTTCCAGTTCTCGTCATTGGAACAGGTCGCTTTAGGTTAAAGCACGGTTCATGTTCCTGGCAATTTTGATGGATGCTAAACTGTTCTCAATTACGTCAACATACACACCCTGCATTGCGGTGACTAGACCGTTACGTGCGTGTGTAAGCACAACACTATTGATTCTTCTAGACCAATGCTATTCCGTTTAGCTCCCACATTGCTGTCCCAACGTGTACCTCAGTTACTGGAGCACAAATTATTCACGAGTTGGATACGAATAAGTCTGCATCGAACGTTCACAAATAACACAGTCTCTTTCCTGAACTTTTTCCAACTAAAAGGACGGATAGGGACTTGAAGCTCGTATTCATTGACAGTTATTTTTATAATACTCCTGGTATACCAAAACAGCCCATTATTATTTGAGTGGAACAATAAATGTGACATATAAACTAAATTTCCATTTAAGTACTTTCTAAAAACAAGCTGCTGCGAAAATGGTCAAGAGTAAGCGTAGAGTAATGAGTATGAATCATTTTTTCAACAAACAACGCATGAATTAAAACAAGAAGTTTGCAAATAATCTTCATTCAATACAATTATACTACCAGGTTGTCCCATAGGTACAGGGTGCGGACAAAGTCTTCGTACATATTTTTGCCACAAAATTATATTAATGTTAAAATATATTTACTGAGAGGCATTCATTTATATTTATTTATTTATATCGTATCTTTCTGGTCCCAAAACAATTATCTACCTACTATTTATCATTATGGTCACAAAATAAGTGAGAAGCGTGCTGCTACTATTGACCTCCATTGCGTGGGCAAGACAAAACCAGAGATTGTCAATTGTTCATAGCACCAAAATCAACCTTCTGTCCCACTCTGGCTAAATTCAAAGAACTGGGAACTACTGGTGATTGCCCTCAAATGGTTGCTCTTGAACTTCTCGCACCTCCAAATACATCAAAGTGAGGATCAGACGAAACACAAAGAGGTCAATGAAGAAAATGACAAGAGAAATGCATGTTAGAGAGAAAAACATGAAAAACAGTGAAAAACGCTTAAACGCGTCACTACTCAATATGTTAATGCGCCAGTAACTGCCAGACCTCCAAAAAGAAACGCGGTTGGTAAGGTCGAAAGTTTTTCTAAACAGGCTCAATCAGGGCACATCCACAGATGGTATCGTGTTTTTAGATGAAAAAATTTTCCCATTTGAAGTTAAACATGGTAATCTTTCCTCAATTTTGTTGAAACTGGTGAAAACGTTAACACAAATTTGTATATCAAACATATTTTGACGCCATCACTTAAGATAGCCAAAGACCATTTCATAAAACAAATCATTCACTGAAAATCATGATTTTGTGCATCTGAGTACGTTGGTATGACCACATGTACTCTCGGAGCTAGAATGGCAGAGCATTTTGGAGTTAGTTACCGCACTGGTGCTCGTCTGACCAGTCCGTCTCATTCTGCTGTTCGTGATCATGCAGAAACGTGCAATACGATACCCCATTCTAGTC
>VCRD01006351.1:0-10518 GCA_006783055.1 Trinorchestia longiramus
CCTTCGTAAATAATTAGTGAAGCACTTCCGCAGTGCAGGGGTGCCTCCCAACCCCATCCCCCCATCTCCCATCCCCTCATCCCCCCATCCTTTCTCTGAATTGTCAAACTTGAGTTGGGGAAACTGATGTTCAGTAGGTAACTGTGGTAACCAACCCCACCTGGTGTGTGACTGGAGGTTGTTGAACCCCACCTGGTGTGGGACTGGGGGTTGTTGAACCCCACCTGGTGTGTGACTGGGGGTTGTTGAACCCTATATGGTGTGTGACTGTTACACAATGTAGAAGTTATACTCGCATGACTCACAGTACCCATAAATATGACTACTTGTGTACAAAAGTATAACCAATGGTACGCAATTATTATAAAATTCTCAATATGTACACAATTGCAATACGACCAGTGGTTCTCGACTATAACATGACTTTCGGCACATAGTAAGTACATAAATCGTGGTACATAATTATTACATGACTCAAGGTACATACAGAAAGTATGCACACCGTTGTATACAATGTATATGACAACCGTTGTATACAATCAAATCGCCCACGCTACACCATAATTATGAATTCATGGTACAACACTTATCATTGAAGGACTCGTGGAGCACAAAAATTATATGACTCACAGTACCTATTAATTACCAGGCGGGTGGTGCAAAATAATTATACAACTCTTTATTTGCATAATTATCTTATGTGGTAGTGGTACACATTAACCATGATTCGTTGTTTAAAAGTATCGTATGACAAGTTTATTTACTCATTCCAGGATTCGTGGAAGGATATATATGTATACCCACCAGCGCAGAATATGTGTGTACTTTTTTTACTAAATAGGATATAGGGGTTTGGATCATACCTTGAAACAGTACTTTTTAACACGCGAGGGGTTTCCTATCCAATATTTGTCAAGGCAATTTTCAAGCGTGCTCACAGTGGTAGCAGAAACGATATTTTCAGAAAGCTGGTTCCAGATTTCAGCAATTTTTAACTAAAAAATGTAAAGGCTAGACCTAAGGTGCTTTGGAAATTCATACTAATTTTTAGCCGCTGTTGCTGGTGCGCACGTAATCGTCTCTGTCGTAAAGTACTTCCAGGATAACATCGTTGAAGGTTCTGAGTTACTTATAGATCTCAATGAGTTGTCCTCGTATTGTTTTTTGTCCGAGGGAGATGAGTTCAAGATACTGAAAATGCCTCTCGCAGATGAAATTCCGCAGTCCATTAATCATTTGCATTACTTAACGTGAATTCTCTCCATTTTGTAAACTTTTCGTCTTACGGTAGCAGGTCAGAGCCAAGAGTTGCGCTGCATATTCCAGTTTTGGCCGGACTAGCGCTTTAAAGAGCATTAAAATGATATTCTGTTACTCGTATTCAAATTTTCTTGCAATGAAACCAAGGATCCTGTTCTCATTTTTAACTTTTTTCCACTAGTATGTCATGCTTGAAATCTTCAGGGATAATGATACCAACATCTCTTTGTTGCTGTGCTGCTTCAATAAGCGTTCCATTCATCGTGTGTTGGAAATGCCGGTTATTTGCACCAACGGGCATGAATGAAGATTCATGAATGTTTAATCTTATTTGCTAGGTTTCATTCCATTGTAGTACACGACTGAGGTCTGATTGACTAGTTACTTTCTCTTTTGGCGAACGCTGTGTAACAAAGTTTCGTTTAGTCGACGAGTTTGTTGATTTAACTGATGATTCTGACCTCTAGGTCGTTGATGTAGATGATGAAGATCGGGTCTAAAACGCTCCCTTTGGGGACTCCTGATATTCCATGCATCAAATCTTTGGCTTGATCATGAATCATCACTCGCTGAGTGCGACCAATGAGCCAGTCTTGCACCCATCGAGAGCAGTTGCATTGTATTTCATGATCTTTCACTTAGCCATTAGCTTTTTGTGGGGAACTTTGTCAAAGGTTCTTTAAAAATCGAGGTATTCAAGGTATACTGTTTTTCTACAGTTGTATATCAGGTCGACTTCTTCTAAAAAGTCGAGGAGGTTCGTGAGACAGCTATGCTCTTTCCCGAATCCATGGTAGGCGTCAGTAATCAGATTTTGGGCTCGGAGTTATGCCAATTTTTAATAAGTTTTCTATTGTTTCAATAATGAGAGATGCAAGACTGATTGGTGAGAGTTATCGGGTTCCTTTTTGTTCCCGTTTTTTAAGGTAGGAGTGACATTTGCCAGCTTGCAATCCTCCGGAACAAACCCAGTTTCGAGCGTTCGATCGTAGATGTTGACTATGGGTTCACGAATTACTTAAGCTGTTTCAAAATAAACACGCAGTAAAGTAGCAAAATAACCACGCAGTACTGCGGCAAAATGACCATGCAGTAAAGTAGTAAAATGACCACACAGTAAAGTAGTAAATTGACCATGCAGTAAAGTAGCAAAATGACCGCACAGTAAAGAAGCAAAATGATTATGCATTAAAGTAGCAAAATGAGCACGCAGTACAGTGGCAAAATGACCACGCAGTACAGTGGCAAAATGACCACGCAGTACAGTAGCAAAATGATCACGCAGTAAAGTAGCAAAATGACCACACAGTAAAGTAACAAAATGACCACGCAGTACAGTAGCAAAATGACCACGCAGTGTAACATCGAAATGAAGACTCAGTGAAGCAACAAAATGTACCTGCAATGAAGCAGCAAAATATACATGCAGTAGAGTAGCAAAATATAGCAGACCAACCAGCACAATCCCTCAAATAAATAAAAATATATTGTTCATGTATAAACGATGTTTTCAGGACAATCGCATTTTCGTCCGCCGAAATTCTTTTCCTTTTTGTTAATCGCTGGTGACGAAGAGATGCAAAGATTGTTTGACCAGCATAAGTAAACTTAGCCGGTCAGTTCGAATAATCTGAACAAGTTTCAATGATGTCCATACAGCGCACACTTGACACTCGTGTAGGTGTCGAACATCTGCTTCTCCTTTAGCGCTAGTTGCTAGTTCCCCCTTCCCCTGTACTGCACATGACACCCTACAAAGTCCAGAACATGTAGTTCCCAGCTGCTCTAGTGCAGCTGTCGCCGTCTGTGTCGCAGCTCGTAAACTGAACTAACAAAACACCTCCTAAACTGAACCCCTGGTTCTCTGCAGCCACCCTTGGGGCCCTAAAGCGGCACAGTCGTGACGTCATCGCCTTATTGTGGTCATAAAATGAACCAAATCAAAGCCTTCAAATCTCAAGATGAGGCCCAATAAAAATAGACTTCTTGGCTTGAGTTCACTGCGTGGAACAAGACCGGCCTTAACATACAAGGGCTGTATCCAGTTTACACAAGATGTGCCCCAAAATTTAACATCTTAGAATTCAATTTCAATAACAAAATCAAATTGGCCAATGGTTTGCGTATAGAATGCAAAGGAAGACGAGCGTTTCTTACCACGAATACTATTTAGGACATGTTATCGGTAGATAAGATACAGAATGGAAGTTCTGTACATATTCATAAAATATATTCATTTAAAACACAATAATTTGTCATAAATCTTTAATACATTCGTCTTTATTATAATTTCAAATGAGTCATATATAATCAAACTTATAACGCAAGTATGGATTAAAAATCCCGAGTATTATCATTTTTAAACCGTGGAATTTCTGCGGGAATTATAAAGTTAATGAAAATAAATGACATTAGGTTGATGGCAAAAGAACAAAGCACAAGCAAAAAAATCAGTAATTATAGACGTGACCAGAACACACGAAAATGTAAATGTAAGTCCTATGAACTTAGTAGGCGGCAGTTGAAAAGCGAAATTCTTCACGTTGAAGTGATGTGAAAAAAGTGGCAACGGAACCGCATATGACTCGTAAAAGACTTGCAGATTTTCATTCATTCTCGCATAGGAATACCGGTGGCATGGCTCGTTTTTTTCGGGGTTATATGCAAATCACAGGAGCCTCACAGCCATCACGCCACCGTTGTGGTCAGGTGGCGTGTCATGTGCCACTTGATCACATATGACACGCCATGGTATCAAGTCTTCACGCAGCACTCGATTTTTTCCTGTTTACGACGCGAGAGACTAGGCATTCTATTTCCTCATCATCAAGCTCGTCTAGCACTTCTACGAGTTTCTACCTCAAATCGTAGTACAGAAAGACGGGAAAAGTCGCTGGGAGCATCTTCACTAGTCTTTAGAAGTTAACATTACGAGTTGAAATCCCTCTGAAATTACATGTGCTGCTTACCATATCAGAAATTGTCTTCGTTTGGTCTAAAGTAGAAGTGCATGTATTGCCCAGCTCACCTTGCATGGGCTAGAAACCTCTATCTCTCCGCCGGACACTTACCTGGAAAGAAAAAAACAAACAATATTAAAATTGTGTACTAACACCTATGGGAAATGCATACTTCAAGAGGAATTCAAGTTGTTCTGCCATGAACTACTATAGCTTGACAGAATGCAAACTAACACCTAAACATGAATTAAAAACTTCCTGTACACTCCATTATATAAACAACCACTAAGTCGCGATACACGGGGGATGGGGAAGAGAAAAAAGGCTATAGTGGCTGAAATAAATAACGTCAAGCAACTACTCTTTGTGAACTACATTCCGTATGCCATTAGAGCGCACCTGATGGAATAGAATATTCTCTTGAACGTTGTACCCGCCTGCAGCATCTGAGAATTTTCTGAGAACTGCAATAAGCTTAGCACCTGCGCACTTACTCTCAGCTCTACTTACGCTGACCGTGATTAATATCATTACCTACTAATATAGTTAACATCCTTGGTTTCAATATAGGTAATATCATTAGTTATCAATATAGGTAATATCATTAGTTATTAATACAGGTAACATCATAAGTTATCAATATACGTAATATTGGTATCAATATGGGTAAAACCATTAGTTATTAATACAGGTAATGTCAATGGATATTATTCTGCTGAAGTAGGCGAATAATGCTGTGGTTGCTGAGAATGATCGTCATATTCTGGTGGTGCTGAGACGTGGTGGTGCTGAGACGTGGTGGTGGTGCTGAGACGTGGTGGTGGTGCTGAGACGTGGTGGTGGTGCTGAGACGTGGTGGTGGTGCTGAGACGTGGTGCTGCTGAGACGTGGTGCTGCTGAGAAGACTGGCTCAGTTCAGCCCCAGTTTGTATGCTCAAACACACGGCAGCAGAAATCCGACAGTTGGAGTCAGATAAGAATAAAGGACTAATAATTTTCGTTCAATATTTTTTTTAATGCACTGAAATTATTTGTAATAATTTTTGGTCAACAATTTAAAGTAACTGGAGACGTTATGTAACGTGAAAACGATCGATCAAAACAAGTAAATTTTCGAAACTTCATTCAACGACCGAATGTACGCAAGAGGGAGCTACAAACTTCGAGAATGTTGGTAAATATTTCCAAAAATACCAATGAGCAAAATAAAAACAGTTCACAGTGCAAAACAAATTTATCTCAAATACGCACTGCTGAGACCAAACGTGACTGAGGTTGAAAAATGAAGAAAAAGGCGCAGGCCGGAAAAATTTGTATTACAAAAAGTATGCGATATACAAGTATACATGATTAAATGTATGCTATATACAAGTCTATATGATTAAATGTATGCATGACTGAAATGAATTCTCTACAAAAGCGATGAATATTCCTTTTTTAAAAAGAAATCCATTATTGATTTTTTTTAACGTGACCAGTTCACTCCACTGTCCACTTGTGTGGGGGTTGCTAGCTGTACGGTCTACAGATTTCTGGCCCGCTGATTGGACGAGGATTTTTTTTAATTAACGAACGAGATCTGTGGCGTTTGCGCCTTGACAAAAAAGGGGAAAATGCTGAGTCATTGATGAATGATACATTGATGATATATGCAAGTAGCAGTTGCAAGCTGTAAGTGTGGATTCTGAGAATTGAGGAAAGGAATGTCGTTTACAGTCACGTTGAAAAAAGGGAAAATGCTCAGTCATTAGGCGGCAGTTTCAACTCACTCCAGGTATGAATCCATGTGCAGAAGATGGAAAAAACCAGCTCTAAATTTAAGAATCTTTGGTTGAGTGACTTGAACATGAGAAGCAACAGATGTCGAATTTCACGTCTGAACAAAATATCAAGTATTAAGATAACAAAATACCAGAGTGGGTTTTTTTTTTATGTGGAGAACGTGTGGATAAGAACCTTTTCTGAGCGTCGCTGGGTTCAGTATAATCATAAATGATAAACATTAGGCCATAAATGATCAACATTAGGCCATAAATGATCAACATTAGGCCATAAATGATCAACATTAGATCGATGTCACCTGTAGCTTCCAAGGTTATGTACGCAGTAACCGAACGCTCTAGGTAATGGCTCTAGAAATATAAGGGATAACTATTACGATCTAGGTAACGACTACACTCAAGGTCAGGATCTAGGTAACAACTATAATCAAGGTAAGGATCTAGGTAACAACTATAATCAAGGTCAGGATCTAGGTAACAACTATAATCAAGGTAAGGATCTAGGTAACAACTATAATCAAGGTAAGGATCTAGGTAACAACTATAATCAAGGTCAGGATCTAGGTAACAACTATAATCAAGGTAAGGATCTAGGTAACAACTATAATCAAGGTAAGGATCTAGGTAACAACTGCAATCAAGGTAAGGATCTAGGTAACAACTGCAATCAAGGTAAGGATCTAGGTAACAACTGCAATCAAGGTAATGATCTAGGTAACAACAGTAGCAGTCTAGGTAACAACAGTAGCAGTCTAGGTAACAACAGTAGCAGTCTAGGTAACAACAGTAGCAGTCTAGGTAACAACAGTAGCAGTCTAGGTAACAACAGTAGCAGTCTAGGTAACAACAGTAGCAGTCTAGGTAACAACAGTAGCAGTCTAGGTAGAGTACAATATGGTGTCTTATTACTCTTGCAAGCACATCAGAAGGCAGTTGAACTTCACCTTGACGTTAGGTAATAAAGAAATATAACAATAAATATAATAAGAGAAGTCACAGTAATAATAAAATGACAGCAATGATAATGATGATGATAATAATAATAATAATAATAATAATAATAATGATAATAATAATGATAATAATAATGATGATTACAATGCAAATGCATTAATAATATCAAAAGTAATGAAAATGATAATAATGGACAGAGTACTTGACCACTGGATCTATACTCTGTGTTGTGTAGTTGTGTGTATATTTGTCTGCATGCACGTTTCACACCTGTATTTTCCGTGCGTACTAAGCATCCATGCGTACGAAGCATCTATGCGTACGAAGCATCCATGAGTACGAAGCATCCATGAGTACGAAGCATCCATGCGTACGAAGTCTTTATTTATTCTATACATTCTATCACAAAATGTAATTAGGTGACAATAAAATATAAAAATAAACATATGAAATACTGTAGCCTTAGATTTTGATGAAATGAGAAATAAATTATTTCTTTCATCCACCATGCATGCAATTTTATATACATCATCCAGAGAACTGATTACTGTTGCTTAGTACAGCGTGTAGACACATTTGATAATAATCCATGCGTGGCAATGACCTGCTACGTGGTGAATAAGAGACTCAGTCTCATTCCGAGGTATGAACGTTCATTTTTCCTGCACAGCTCACACTACTGGAGAATCATTGGTAAATGATGATGGGAAGCAATTGGTCTCGATAGCTCATCTTAAAAATACTCTATCAAATTCAAGGTGGAAGAGCGAGCAGGCCACTCCAACTGAGTCATTCGTTTAGATTCCAGGATGACATCAAACACCTGTGCCCTAAGAGGAGGAGCATTTTCATCCATTAGCAACAAATTCCGGCCCACAGCACCATCACTATAATCGACCTTGAAGTGGTAAGATGTCATCAAGATACTTGGCAACTTTTAAACTTCACTTGTTTACCCGTAGAACTTCATTGAGAGTTATTCGAATGGTTGTCATAATGCATATCCACGCCATTATTGATCCGCAGCAGGGTTGGTCTTAATCCATAATGTTTAATGACCAATGTCAAGTGATGTCACGTTCTCTCCAGATGCAAATTCGTCGTTCAAGATTAAATGTGCATTCATCTGTTAAGAGAATATTAGCTCGCTTGTTCATGGTTCCTTTAGACGTCTTCTTCTGTGAACACGTGTATGGCTACACATAAAGTAGGTCTCCGATAGTAAACACTTTCCTGCCTAAGCTTTCTGAACCCTATTTAGCTGGACATAATTGTTCCAGTGACTGCTGTAAGGTCGGATGCCAGTTGCTATGCAGTACTACAGCGATATCATCTTGCCTTTATAGCCAAATAACGACCCTCTTTTTCTGATGTCACTCAGAAAGTGACAGAAAAATGCACGTTTAGCCATTCCGTCACATCAGCTTAAACCTGTCCAGCTTCCATTCTTTCTATCGCCCACAACTGCACTGAGTCTGCCAGGTATCTCCTCTATACAGTACCGTATTATTTACGAGCACATACACAGTGAACGATGGTGATGGACTAAAAGCAGTAAACACTAAGTACAGTTTGACAGGTGATGTGACTTAATTGCTTCAATGGTCTCCCTAAGTATAATTCTTAGTATGATTCTTCCGTGTCCAAGTTGGACACGGGGAGGAAAAATTTTACTTACATGTTATAACTTTGGACACTAGCAAACATAGCCCAGTAATTTGGATGAAATCAGCTATGAGGATCATCAATCCTTATAAAAGGCTTCGCGATTAAGGTTTTGAAAAAAAGAAATATTGGTGCTCATTGAATTCAGAGTCTGTTATACCATCAGTTGCATGCCCCCACGGTACTAATGCATCAGCTCTGGCAGAATTATTGTAAAATTTACACATTGATACATACGTGTGTATTTCCATGGATTATTTACACAAAACACAGGAAATTTAAATATAAAACAATCTATTTACAAAACTAAATCTAGCAATTAATTTATCTAATGATTATCAGCGTAGCTAAATCTTCCCAATAAATAGACCTACAAGCCGTGCGTGTGTTCAAAGCTTGGCTGGAACAAAATAATTAGAACTAGTATTTCCACGAATACAGGGCACGTATGAACAGTACATTTAGCCTTGTGTTCTGAACAGGAAGAACACAAAACATGAAGGGCTCTGTGGCACTCACGGCCGACTCGTAGAGTAGAGAAATAACTGGAGGTGAAATGAGGCCATCTGGCGAGGTTGTATGTATGCCAGTTTTTAGCTCATGAAATTGGAGTGAATGTTTCAACTAGCTTCAACTTTTCGACCGAGCTGGGCGCTTCATCAACTCGTCTTCAATTATTCAGCTCGGGGAGAACATAAAGAAGGTTTACCTAGGCTGTGCTGCTAAGAATTGTTTCGTGCAGGTTCAGACGCGAAGGAAATGTTAAATCCCCGTCACATCACAGAGCTGCACTGCGCTGCCTCTCCGGATCAGTCGACGGTCAGACGTGAAAGAATACATCGAGGACGACGGGTCAGGTGGTGAGGAAATGAATGCGGGTCTATAAGGCAATAAATGCAGTCGTTCTGGACATGTGTCACAGCTGTACGAGCATGGGTAAGAGACAGAACTTCGTTTATCTTAATAAAGTGCATAGCTTTGTGTAAATCTGTATATCAGAGTCATACTGTAAAAATTCAAGAATGCAGCTTCGGTAAACAAATTGAGTTTTTTATTACATTTAAGAGTAAGCCACAATGATGTATCAGTAAGCAATATGTGTGTATGGAGTATGCAGACATATTTCTGTGTAGGTAAGGCGCACTATCTTACGTGTACAAAAAAGGAGACCGCCCGATTTTTTGATTGGAGAACAGCATACCAGCATTACTCATACACTCAGAATTGCTTCTACAGGAAATAAAAAAATGAAATGAAGCTCTTGTCTCACATTTGAAAATAAAAGAAATTTCGTTTATGAAGGAAAGGCACCTCACGAACGAGATAGTCTTGCGTATTTGTACAGCATTGACTTGAATAAAACCATCACTCATCACAACTGGAAATGTTGCCACTTATGTGAGTTGCACATAAATGAGGACAGTTTTACAGGGGATATTAATGAAAAGCTTAAATGAATGGTACGACGAAACTAAGGGCAACATAGCAGGTAAAATTGAATTTAAAACACATTATATTCATGTACTCTTTCTTATTTTTTCGAATTAATGGCGATTTCTGGGGTAAATAAAGTATTTTTTTGCATTTTAGACCCAAAGCGATCTCTTCTTACAGTTTTCGTGCTAGAACAAAAGTAAATATAGTTTTCCAAAGAGAAAATCAATATCTACAAACGATCGTGCCCCTTTTTTGCTACCATAAGAATCACAACTCAAAAACAGAAAATAATTTTTTTTACTATTTTCACTAAGATGCTTCCCTTAAGTAACACCAGCAGCAGTAACATCACCAGTAGCACCAGCAGCAGCAGTAACATCACCAGTAGCACCAGCAGCAGCAGTAACATCACCAGTAGCACCAGCAGCAGCAGTAACATCACCAGTAGCACCAGCAGCAGT
>VCRD01006351.1:10843-24409 GCA_006783055.1 Trinorchestia longiramus
AGCAGCAGTAACACCAGTAGCAGTAATAAATGTTGCAAAAGCAGCACACCTGCAGAAAGAAAAGAGAATTATAACCCCAACTTTAATTAGAGTAAATGGTGGAGTAGAGAGAGAGAAAGTGGCAGAAATAGAGAGATAAAAGAGAGAGGAAAACCGTTGGATGCACTGGTAATCTAGAAATAAGAAAAAGCTTAAGGAGTAAATGGATTGATAATTACTGGATGGAATATGAGCCGAGGAAGAGACGGAAAAGAGAAAAACAAATAAAGCATGAGCTTGAAAGCCCTGTGAACTTGACAATAATTATCTTGCCACGAAAGTGCCCTCAGAAGTTTGCTTGACAAGCTAGTCGACTAGACATGTAGATCTGTAGCGACTGTCAACCAAACAAGCTTACGAGAAAGATCTTACCAACAGTTCTAGAGGGCAAATATTACCTAGTGTTGTACACCGCAGCTTCAACACAGAGTTGCACAAGACAGATCTCTATCACAGTCATACACGCTGATTGTGACGCACAGTTGTACACGAAAAATCTACTCGTCTGGTCAATCTGGTAAACTTTATTGAAAGGTTGGCGTACTACGCTTTTTTGACAGATCTAGATAGCTGGGCTCAGAATCTTTCACTGGCTTTCCCCTGCTGCAGTACAGTGCATACATGGCGGGAAAAATATTTAACACTTTTGCTGTCGCTCGACGAACATGTGCGTCAAGTGGACTTATGTTGTGTACTCTAAATTTCAAGCGGCAGTGAACATGTTAATGGCAGTTCGTCTCCACGAACTCCACGGGGCTGTGCTAGCAACTTACTAACATTTAAACGTCGCATCATTTATTTAAATTTAATGACAACTGCAGAAAGTTCGTTACAGTCTCAAATTAATAGAACCCAACACTCCTCTTGCTCTCTCTGTCCATAAGTCAGCCTCTTTTTATATGACTGTCAAGAGAACGATGCCAGAGGTTAGAAATGCTCAGTTGGCTCTGAATAACTGCCCCAAAAAAGCTTGTGTCGTTAAGATGTTGCAAGACTTGTGCTAGAATTTATCACCTGATTCTGCTTCAGATACTAAAACATCGTGAAGCCGAGATCATAGTATTCTATGGACTACAAAAGTATAAATTCAAATGGATAAAAAAAGCGAATTCCTTCGTTAACGTGAGAGACCCTCAGTCACAAATCCTTGTTTTATTGGTCTTTATTTGCAGTATTTTATGGCAGCGACGACTCCCAATTCATTCCTTTCATTCAAATTTAGGATTTTTTTAGGGGTTGATTGAAGTTTTGTGTCAAAATTTGCTTAGACTGACATAGATGACAAACTAACATTTCATTAATAGAATTTAGTATTAAAGAACATCATGTTATGGATACAAAGTTCTAACTATCCATGGGAAATTTTTCAGAACTATTTCCTTCGCCGGGAGAGTCTAGTAATTTTTAATATTGATAGGAATACAGGGCTCAACATTCATTCATAATATTAGTTATCCTAATGACAATAAAATACTAATTAAAATTGTATCTTCTATCATTTTCTAAGAACACAAAGGTATTCATTCTACTACAGAAAGGTACCCCATACAGAAAAAGAGACTTCTCAATTTTCCTGTTTCAAGACCTAGATGTTGATTGCACGAGAACTTTAGGCTTAAATACGTCTTCCAAACTTGTCATCCATGCGGCACATTTGAATGAGCTACATAGACTCGAACGAACTTGACACAGAAACACACGCTCTCCCGACCACTAGACCGCCATGACTTTCCAAAAATATTTCATGCTTTCATTATACTCATGTCATGAAAATCTCCATTTTTCAAATATTTTACCCATTTCTCAGTCGAGCGCGCATACATGCATAAATGAGAACCTTTTAATCCGTGAAGCACAGGAAGCCGCAGAACTTTAGGGGAACAACTTTGAAGTTTTACGAGCAATTTTGTTTGATCTTGGGCGTTCGAGTCACGAGTAGGAGACCCTTTGTGACACGTCACTTATCCAATACACATAAGTGTGTTCTATATTGAATATTCTATGCTTATGAATGGTCTATGCTTGGGAATTACATTAAATATTCTATAATTCTGAATCACATAAAATATTCTATACTTATGGATCACACGGCTAGACATTATATGCCACTGTTTGCATTGTATCCTGCGAAAAAAATGGTGTTAGGTCGCGATGTACAATGAAGTTTGACGGCTACTGACGGAACGTTTAAAGAGATTAGGATTTTCGCAGCCTGTTTCCGCAAGAACTTCCAACTTCTTGATCGTTTTTATCTCATTATCTCATATTCATTCACAGCTATACACACCTCGCTAAATGCAATCTGAAATACACCTAAAAAATAGAGTATTCGATCGTTGTTCTCAAGCCCTCTATTCATCGATGACTATGAAGAATAAATATTAGGAATAAAACCCAAAATTATATCTCGATATAAGTCTACGGATATTACAACTAACATTTAAGTTACTTTTCTACCGTAATCATTACTTGTGTTACTACGTTACACACAAATAGCTGGGCGCAGAAATCGAAATCGACACAACCAGTGAATATGAAAAGACTGAATTGAGAAATCAAATGAATTGTAGTTCCTTAGCTTGCCAATGGAGGTCATGAAGCGTATGATGGTCTAGCTTAGCTGTTAACAATGACCCCTTAGTGTACCTGACCACGCCAAGCAAACACTAGCCCCATGCGACACAAAACCATCCTAAAATTGTGAGACGAATTCATGAGATATCGTTGTGGAATTATTTATTTTATAATTGTTTTGATCTCTTCTCTCTAGCTTAATGAACTTGATTCTTAACTGCTGTTCACGAACACATCAGCCTCTTAGGACAAGTTTTATCTGAAAGTTGAACGCAATTGACTTTGCCAGCTGAATGGAATCTTACTTGACTTTTGCCATTATAATGCATAGTGTTATATATACTGCACACGTTTTATTATTTTCTTATAAGCAGGAATGATAATATACTCTATGCATTTTCTTATAATTGAGATACATATACGAAAAAATCAATTTTCTTACCTATTACATGTTATGGCTATCCCCAGCGTTTAGAACATTCTGAATATCCTGTGCTTGCTTCTGATAGGTAACAGGGAGAACTTTTGAGATGTTTTAAATTTTTGAAACTTCGAAATTTGACAAGATGTAGCTGAAGCTAAAGCTGCTAGCTACCAGAATGTGTGAAGAACCACGCAAAAAATGACCCTTTAACGTCAGTGAAAAACCATTCACTTCTAATTATGGATGAGAATATTTAATGAATGTACTTTAGATATATATTATTTTTAGTAAATATTGTTTGAGCACTTATACTGCATTTGCTTTAGAACTAAATATTTCTTAGTCATATAGAAGTACAAGTAGACATTACAGCAGAGAAATAACTTAAACAATGGTTGTATTATCCGTAGACTGATTTTGAAAATTCGAAATTCCTCTCCTGATATTTATTCTTATGAAAAATTCAACGTATGAAAACTTTCACTGCATGTGCTTTAGATATAAATTGTTCTTAGTGAATATTGCTTGAAAACTTTCACTGCATGGGCTTTAGATATAAATTGTTCTTAGTGAATATTGCTTGAAAACTTTCACTGCATGGGCTTTCGATGTAGATTTTTAGTGAATATCGCTTGAAAACTTTAACTGCATCTGCTGTGCAAGAACTGGAAGAAGTTCCCCGGTTGGTCAACTGCCAGCAAGTAAATTTCTTGCTCGTGTTTGCCGAAGGAGGAGAGGGGAAGGATGGAGGGAGCAGAAGAGCTTGAGGAGGCGTTTTTTGGAGAACAGGAAGAAGTTGAGGCCAGCCAATGGTTGCGGTCAGCTGGTTTATGCAAACAACATCCGGAGATGCCCAGCATCCTCAATGATGTTCTGCATCCTCAATGATGCCCAGCATCCTCAATGATGCCCAGCATCCTCAATGATGCCCAGCATCCTCAATGATGCCCAGCATCCTCAATGATGCCCAGCATCCTCAATGATGTCCAGCATCCTCAATGATGTCCAGCATCCTCAATGATGTCCAGTATCTTCAATGATGTCCAGCATCCCAACCCAATGATGCTCATCATCTCGAATGACATTTAAAATTTCAACGTTCAATATTTTCAATTATTTGCTCTCAAAAGATTTAGAAAAACATACGTTGTTACAAACTAGAGGTCTTTTACTTCTTCAATAAAAGGAAACATCGTCAATGCTGTACAGATCTGGATGTGAGGGGACGTAGAAATCATCTTTTGGAAGTAAGCAACGTTAATTTTTGGAGAAATTCAAATCAAGCATTAACTGAAATCAAATTTGAATATTCGGTAAATTCCGCCAAATGTATTCGTCGCGAAGCTAATCATGGGCACGGAAAATATATCTTAAAAACTGAAGAGATTCCAGGTTACTGAAGAACATCACGGATAAATTTTCATTTAGACATTCTGGTGCGTCGACTATTGCAGAAAATTAAGGCCAAGTGATGTAAAACATTCCCATCTCAAGACACCTGATTGCAGCTTTTCAGTGTACATTGAAAATAAATCATACGGTGAACAATTTTTAAATTACTTGTGAAAATGATACATTTTTACTTTCACAAGTTTTCCTGTTCACTAGAGGCAACCAAAGCATTGACGCTTGTCTTTTTTTTATTTTCGTCTACAGCTAGGACAAGCTTAAACTAGAAATTTTTCTTCCATTCTATCGCCGTAATAATTACAATTACCAATACTTTTTTCTCCTGGATGAAGATTACAGATACTCAGGAGCAGACGCAGTAAAATGCATTCAAGCAAATTATCGGAAACATGATGGCTAGAAAAGAAATTCAAACTAACAGAGCTACACCAAAGAAGTCATTTTCAAAGGCACAACTAGGCAACATGAAACGCAAGACGTGACACAGGCAATATGAGAACACAAACGTATCTCAGAAACTTCAAAATTGTTGGATTTGAAGTAAATGCTGAGACAAAGCAATGACTATTGTCTTTTTAGGCTGAGAAATGTATTTTTCTGTTTTTGTCTAGGATGAGTCTTGTGAGCAGAAGTCGGAGGGGAGGGGCTGTGTGTGGCATGCATCTTCAATAGAGAAAGAGGGGTAGGAAGTTTCTGCTGCGAGTCTAAGGAAAAACAACTTGAAAGGCTTGGCAACTCTGAAGGCCTTCCCTAGGTTGCAAAAATGTTCGAGGGTGCTTAAAGACACGTGAATATCTAAGGCATAGCTCTGGCGGCATGAATATCATAGGCTGTCTGAGTCGGAGAAAATGTCTAAGGCTTCTTAAGGGAGCCTAACTATCAAAGGTTGTCGTAAGTGGAAGGAATTTCTAGATCTTTGTAAGAAGACCTGAATGTCCAAAGATACTGAAGGCTCAATGCTTCTCACGGACGTGGGAATGTCAAGACTATATAAGGTGTTTTCAGTATTGTAGGTGCTTGGGACGTCGTAAATTTTGAAGAAATTAATGGCACCTAAATTCTTTTGTGCTTTTTAGCGAAGAACAATGATTTTCAAAAAACTTCGTTTAGGTAGTGTGAATTACTGAACAGTGAAGGAATTCCTAGTTCTTTATATTTAGAGATTCGAGGGAAATCATCGCGTGGATTTTCTGAACGTACTGAGTCTACGTTAATTTCAGAAGTTTTCGAAAGGAATCGATGTTTACCATGTTTTATTCGATTGCCTAACCAATGCAATTTTTTTACTTTGCACACATATTGATGCCTTTAATTTAGACGGTATGGGAGTTGGGCATCAGCCCAAGAATGGGTCAAATGGCTTGTTTCTATTGCCTTATTCTATTCTACTCTATTCTAGTCACTAGAAAGCTCTGTAAAATTTATACCTAACCTAAAGTGTCCAGCGGTGGGATACTTCCAAGGAAATGTGTTAAGCATTTCCCTTGACGTCTAATGAACACATTATCACAAACGGAGTTTAATTCGAACCGTATACTACATACATCATAGCGAAATCTAAGTACACATGTAACATTACATTCAAATGACAGGTCATACTTTACTATTTTTTGTAATCTAAACATTTGAAAACCGGAATTTGAAGACACAAAGGATGGAACCTGTTGACAAGATGACTTAAATTTGTATAGATATTATTTTCATGTTCCTAAAGGTTGTTTAAATTAACAAGCAGAAGAGTAACTGATAATTGTGAATTCCTCAAGGAAAACAGAGTTTCAGAGCTTGCCCCTGCAGTTTCTTCAGCTGCACACGGCCTTCTCCCCCAAGACGCGTGTCACAGTGCTGCGTGTTGCATGTCGGTGAGATGTGTGTTGTCCGTGGCGTGCGTGTCGGTGGGATGTGTGTTGTCCGAGGGATGTGTGTCCGAGGGATGTGTGTCGGTGGGATGCGTGTCGGTGGGATGCGTGTCGGTGGGATGCGTGTCGGTGGGATGCGTGTCGGTGGGATGCGTGTCGGTGGGATACGTGTTGTCCGTGGGTTTAGGTTTAGCGTGCAGTTTGTGTATAACAAAATTCCTAACCTCTGTGTTCCCGAGCATATAAAAATGACGGAAAATTGAAGAACGAAATAGAATTATACAAAGACACTCAAGGTGAGGTCACTTGCAACACAAGGAGAACAAAAAAAAATAGAATTGGTTGGCTAGCTTGGTCTCCTGGGAGTGCAAAGTCCCCAAACTACACTAGCGACGACTAACACTAAGCAACAACCCTGCAGCATACAAGCATAGATTGAACTGCTTTTATAAGTAAAAGATACAGGGTGTCCATGAAGTCTCTTATAAAAGTCTCTCATAAAGTCTTAACAGCACCTCTTTCACAAACAGGATCCCTGAAACACACAAATGCAAAATGGGATTGAAAACTTGAATAAACACTGAATCTGAATAAAATATTTAATCAATTGTATCGTAATGAATTTTTGAAATGGTAAAGAGACTTTATGGACACCCGGTACATTGTCTAAAGGCATTCGTACAGCACCTTCAGAGTTGACCGTTAGATTGCAGGGTTGACTGAAGGATTGCATCGATTTATTGTTATGCTGAGCAATCAAATTTTCCAGGAAAGCGTAACTGCAAAATCTTAGCTTTACATAAAAAAACATAACTGGAAATAAATTCAAAACATTCTGTAACTTTAATTTGAATCACCAAACTCAACTGAAGGTGTTTTCAAAAAGAGCAAACACAGCTGCAATTTTGGTTCAAAGCTGGAGTGCGTATACAACATATCCTTTATAGGTACAAACCATATTTATTGTAGTATATAACTTTTGCTGTGTTTTAGAATTACAAGCAGTTACATTCACGAAAATAATTTTAAAAAGGTTAAAGTGTTCCAAAGACTGCCGCGTTTGTAAACGAAATTTAAAACGATCTTCAATAAAGAATTGAAGTACAAGTTCTGAAGGCAAGTGTAATAATTCTAAACTGAGCAAATCCACAAAGGCTTTAATGAATTCTTGGTTCTAACTTTCAATGACATTTACTAACAAGGAGAACAACAACTTTACAGAAACGTTTCCACTGCACGGACAAAGTTCGAAACTATGGACTCGCAATGGAAAATTGGAGAAAAGCTTGATGAAGGAATATCACTGGTAGGTTTCCAGGATAGTTCAGTTAATGTTTGCATGTATAGACAGACGGCCAGTCTGCCGGTGGGGCGGTAGAGCACCGTTCCCGAGGTCGAGACTTGGACTCACTCCAGGGCTTTCTGGGCCCTCTAGGGAAACGAACGTTAGAATTTTATTCGTGAACTTTTCGTAAGAAACAGACAAATACTAGCAAGGCATACAGTTTGATCTTGAAATTTGGCCAGTTTTTCAGTGCAACACAACAACACAGTTCAAACAAGCGTGATCAAAACAGGCATCGCTGGTTTTCGGTGCGTTGTTGCTCGGCAGACAAGAGATGATGATCTTTTTGCTTATTGTGTCTCGACCTTTTTAGTCAGCATGAGGTCCTAATTGGATTTGTATCTTTTTCGCTCAAGTAACATGGTTTCTGAGACTTTTCAGCCGACACTTTTCACCTTCATCATGGATTTTAAGTGACGTGACACGACAGGGTAAAATTCCTCGCAGTACAACAAAAAAAATCACTTCACTTGAACTAGAGGCGCTGGAGAATAGTGGAGTTACCGCAAGTGCACTCGAAAGTTGTACATACTTAAGTTCAACTTCAATTGAGGAAGATTCTTAGATGCAGCGAAGGCAACCGAGATGACTGCTTGGAAAGTTGAGCGATACCAAATAATGTGCTAGTAGCTGCAAATTTGATAAGTAATTCCATAGACACCTGTGCATGTCATCGCTGTCTATGCGGATGCCAACGGACCTTTTCTTTACTACGACATCTCGAGGAAACGTATTGCACCAGATAGTCAATAAAAATCGTAAATGTTACAACAGAGAAGAAATGGTTGAAAGTAAACGCTTACAATTGAAAAAAATGATTCGCATAGAAGGGTGAAAAAACACATGAAAGGATATAAGGTGACACAAAAAAGGGAACTTTTTATTAATATAATAAAATCAAGAGTGATGGAAGAAAAATATTTCACCAGCTTGGTCGACTTTCACCAGCTTGGTCGACTGGTGAGCGAATCTGCTTGCGAGCGGAAAGACCCGGGTTCGAATCCCGATGCCGACATGGTTGACGCGGCTAGAAATACGGCATGGGACTTGGGTAAACAACCGAATAATTACCGAAGTAATTATCCGACACAAGAATGGGCCAGAAGGTTCGTTCCTATAGCCTAATTCTATTCTATTCTATTTAATTCATAGTAATTGAAACCTTAAATATGCCATTTAAGAGACAGTGATTGAATTTTACATGCGAGTAAGGTGACAGCATGGTGTGCTGTTTCATTACATGGGATCATCGGACCTTATTTTTTTAAATGACCAAATTATCAGTCACTGTCACTGCAAATCGTTATGTGGAGATGTTACAATCCTTAGTTACACCTGAATTGAAGAATTTCCCACACGTTCAAGAAACCTGGTTTCAACAGGATGGAGCGACATCACACACTGCACGGCAATCATTGGAGGCTGTGCGAGAATTGTTCTGTAACCGTGTGATCCTCAAGATTCGGTAACGTTCCTTGGCCCCTTAAATCGCCAGATTTGTCCGTTTGTGATTTTTTCTTGAGGGGCTATCTTAAGAGTACAGACCATGAACTCTGGATGAGGTAAAACAGAGAATTCAGGATGAAATACACAGTATCCCAGCTGAGATGTTGCAGAGGTCAATGAGAAATCTCAAGAGCAGATTTCACTAATGTATTCGTACAGGAGGACGTCATCTACTGAATGCAATTTTTAAACAATGAAAATTCCATCATTGCTTCTTAAATGGGATGTTTTAACCCTTTAGCGACAAAAAGGACCATACGGTCCTCTTTTACGGTCTTTGGGAGAATTGTTCTAATAATTAAACAGTGAGCAATATGAGGTTGCTACTAGGTTTGAACGCGGCAGCATGTTACAGCGTCGTTCTTTTGGCTGCCTGGCTTTCAGCCTGCTTCATTGCATCAGTGTATAGACGGTCTTTGTGAGCTTAGACGTACAAACTAGAAAAAAATTGGTCGCTAAAGGGTTAAGGTTTCAATTACCATGAATGAAATATTTTTTTCATCACTTTTAGTTGCATTGAATGGGTAAAAAGTTCCCGTTTTTTTTGTGACTCTCTGTACTTTAAAGTTTTATTCAGTATAGTATAATTTTACAAGTGTTCAAAATGACCAGTCTGCTATTCTATACAGAGGTTTCCGTTTTTGGAAATTTGAGATTACTGCAACCAGGATATCCTAATCAATGGTAGAGACAACTACATGGATAACTTACTTAAGGGCATTGCTAGTGTCTGGCTTTCTTTTGATAGCCTTCTATTTGACACGTCCCCATAAAAAAGGTTCAGATGGCAAGCTTCAGTGGACCTAGTTGGCCAGCGGAAGTCAGATCTGTATGAAATGATATTGTTTCAGCAGCAGTTACTCAGCCAATCCACTGCATGTAAAAACGTATTTGAATACTCACCGTCTAGCTAAAACCGAAAATCAGAATGAAACTCGGCAGTCATTAGATTATTTAACATTTCAATATATCGGTGGTCACAGTTCAAACACTGCTAGTTCCAGTGTCTTCAAACAGTATGCCAAACTTAAGCCAAACATTTGGGGAGGACAAAAGATTCTCAAACACGTCGACCGATTTTTTAAAGCTCCATTTATGAAAGTTCTTCTTATTGATAAAACTATTCAAATAAATGAGATTCTAATAGCTGAAAATTATGATGCCAGCATCTAATCGCCATTCTTCGAGCCATCCGTTAATCAGGGGGTAAACCCGTATTTTTTGTTCTTGATTTTTATGGTTTACAATACTTGTTATAAATAAAACCAGAGAATATTTCTTTTCATTGAGTTTATATATCCTTTTTCTATTTCCACTTTTTTTTCGTTATATCCATTTACTATCGACCAGTTTTTTCGTCCCCCAATACAAAGTTAATACTGGTTTCATAGGCCGAAATGAGAAATGAAAACTTAATACAACTCGAGATACATCAAATTCAACCTCCATCAAAACAATTCATACTTTAACTCGCGTAGCCTAAAATTTAACCCGTGGATATTGAATATTATGCATATTATTCGAGATACCTAATGCTTTATGTAACTCAAATATCTAATACGTCACGTAACTCTAGATACCTAATACTTTATTGAATTTTTTGCACCTAATAGTTTGCGTTAACTCAAGACACCTAAACATCATGCCACACAACACTGCAAATTAATTTGAAGAAATGGGCTCTAAATCCGTTTTGCAATGCTAAATGTTCCATGCACTCTCTGTGCTGTGTGATGCATTGTGCTATGGATGAAAAATTATATAAGTACTTAACTTTAACACGTTTGTTGCGATTGCCTGATTGGTGTAAAACTTCACTTTGTACGCATAGTCACTAAAAGACTTGGAAAAAAATTACAGAACCTAACCTCAGTGACCCACCGGTGGGTCGCATCGCAACAAACGTGTTAATAACACGATCATATCTATGCCATAGTTGAGCGTTCTCACTATATGTACAGTAAAATTGCATTTATGTGCATCATTATGCATAAATATTTGGTGACATCATACTTTAAGAGAGAATAATATGCCATTGATGCAATATGCTGTAATTGAGACAAGCTTTAAAAATGAATTAATTTTTAAAAATTTTTCTAAGCTTATTTTCTTCAGTGAGGAGGAAATGATTTACGAATTGAACAAACTGGAATATGTTAATTTTTGCCTTGTAGCCTTATTACTCAGGATTAAGTGTCCAGCTTAGTTTAAACGATGCAGAATCATAATAAATCTTACGAGCACTGAAACTTCAAACATATGCTTCTTTAACACGTTGCCTCCGATTGCCTGATTGGTGTAAAACTTCACTTTGTACGCATAGTCACTAGAAGGATCTGAAAAAATTACAGAACCTAACCTAAGTGGCACACATACGTACCACTTCGGAGTCAACGTGTTAACTACTACAGAACGTGAGGGATTCAGAATACTTATTTGTACTAATAATGCCAGTTTTTACGTTACATCTTCTGATTGAAACATTTCAAAGTAGAAACTATTAATTATTTTAATTGAGTTACATTACATGCAACTGAATTATGACTCTAGAATTGAAATACTTCATATTTTCAAAATGGAACGTTGTTCATATTTCCTTGAGTAACCTCATCTCTCACATTGAGCTGTACATCCTTGACGAAATAATTCAAAGCTAAATATTAGCCCACTTATGTCCTATTTTTGCTGAACGTGTTCAACGAATATAATTAAAAACTTCCTAGTATGATCTAATTTTTCCATTAGTTGAAAAATCTATTGATATAATATACGTGTGTATATATGCAAGAACTTCATATACAATACAAGATTCGGGAGCCAACTAAAGTTGAAAAATTTTGTGTTTGAAATGACGGGACCCTGAACCAGCATCTGTATGCATGTAGAGCTACTGGACCCTGAACCAGCATCTGTATGCATGTAGAGCTACTGGACCCTGAACCAGCATCTGTATGCATGTAGAGCTACTGGACCCTGAACCAGCATCTGTATGCACGTAGAGCTACTGGACCAACAACTGCAAACACATGTCCAGCCCAGGGACAACCCATCACTTGGAGAAGACAAAACCTTTTTATTTTGTGTTACTGAAGAAAGGTAAACAACTTAATTATTATGTGGGTTTGAGATCTCAATAACTATGATGAATAAAACGAATTGCTCTTGGCACTTTATACAGTGCAAGGAGCTAGATAGTTTTGCAGGATAAGCATTAAAGTCACTAAATGTAACCTAAAATAGAAAATATTTTTAAGATTTAGTGACGTCTCTAAATATGATATAACCTTTTCATTTTCCATAACAAAATGATAACACGTTTGTTTGTCTACAGGCAGCGTTCAAAATAAAGACTGGCTTCCTAACAAACCAAATCATAATCTTCCTATTAAAAATTATCAGGCACTCTTTCGCAGGTTTTTCCCCAATATGAGGATAGTAAAAAATGAAAGGTAATTACATTGCTATGTTAATTGGACCCCGGATTCTCTGTTTTTAACTCTTTTTAATTTGGCGAATGTTTCATCAGTATGAGTGGCGTGGGAGATGATGTTAACGAAGGGTGGATGCTGAAAGCATTGTCTACTGGAAAAATCGGAGCTTTCGATCCAATGTAGATGATGGGTGTAGAGAAATGAGCTTTAAACACGGTCAAAACGTAGCTTGTTATTCAGGTCCAATCGACTAGATTATTTCCCTAAATAACCAAACGGACATTGAAATTGACACGTCCTCTAAATGTGTTCAAAAAAACACTTGGAATAAGAAGAACACAGTGTAGCTGCTGGACTCAAAACAGCTGTCAGCACCCGTGCAGCAACAGACTTCCTGATGAGCTCGACAGAAAATTTCCGTGTTGTTTTATGGGCGGTAAAAGCACACTTTTTTCGATCATAATACCAACATATATGTAAGTAGACTCACGATGATTTAATACATAATTGAGAAGCGCCTCTGTAAAAGGACATTTCCAAAAATATGAACATGTAGAATATGAGACACATTCATGGGGAAGCGATTTACTTAAAGACATGCATTTAGATGAAAAAAAGATGCATTGATAAGGCACATTTCACTTGGTACTCATGAGTAGAAGCAAAACAGGTGCATTTATAAAGACCTAAGGCAAAGACCGTAATGAGCTAAGGTGAACTTGGCGAAGAAGAGACTTGCATTTATGAAGGTAGAGTGAAATGAGTGTTCACATGCAGCTGAAGAAGGAAGCAGACAGTTCTGGTCAGTTTCGAAGGGGGGCGGATGGGGGCAAGGGGGAGGGCACAGTCCCCCACGTCCGGAGCCTCTGAGGCGACCTCAGTTGTTGCGCTTGCCAACGCCTGCTCCCCTCACTCCCTTCATCCCCTCCTGGTCCCCTCACTCCCTTCAACCCCTCCTGGTCCCCTCACTCCCTTCAT